>JAAVUK010000035.1:0-24169 GCA_014899095.1 Fusarium buxicola | reverse complement strand
GATTAATATTCCATCTTGAGATGGTACGCCAATAAACCGACAGTTGGAAGACGAAACCGAAGCGATCCGGTTGCACCATTCGGCTGGGCTACCAATATATTAACAGTTAACCGAGATACTCCTGTCACCGACGTTGACATTCCACCAAACGTTGCGCAATCGAATTATCTGGTCGCTGAATTTTCGGGACCAAGAATTATTCGGCAACTCGACATCGACACCATCGACACCGCTTTTCCGCACATGTTGCTCTCCGTGTCGTCGACTTTGCGCTGACAGTAGAATCCCCAGGCCAGGGGGAACCTGACGATCCCAACCTGGGGACGGAAAACGAGGCCAAGGAACTGAGAAGCAGCCGGAACCATGGGCAAGTTTTCGTTTCCCGGCCGCAAGAAGCAGCCTCCCAAGGTGACCGTCACCGCCCCGCCCATGAGCAAGGCCCAAAAGATTCTCGGAGCGACCGCCCTCAACATCGATGCTCCTCACCAATGGGAAGACTTCTCGAGTTCCAAAGTCAGCGTCGCTGCTACCGAGACGTCTAACGCCCCGAGCTACGCTTCGTCTGCGAGGAATGACCGTGGAAGACGGGAGTGGGGAGATGAGTCGGAGATTGTGCCGAGGCAGTTCAGAAACAATGGAGCGCCCACCGATGAGTATGATGGGGATGTCGTTTCCGACATGACGAGCATCCTGAGGAAACGACAGTCGTCGTCGACCCTTCAGTCGTGGTACGACAAGACCAAGCAGCCTCTCTCAATCTCTCAGCAGACATCAAATTCAGCCATGGCCAAGGGTTTTTCGTCAAAGGCACAAAGAATGCTTGATATGGATCACGCTCTGGAGAACTCAAAGTCCAAGAAGAAGAAGCCCGCCAAGCTGGATCTGTCTCACCTCATGGGGCGATCTCGGACCAAGAAGAACGACAACCCGCCGTGGGAGGGGCCTATTCTCGGGCCTGATCAGGTCGTGAGGTCGCCTTCTGTCTTGTCACCAATCAGCACACCATCTCTACGAGGAAAGCTGTCGAAACGACCTACCAAGGAGAGCTTGAGGTCCCTGCATTCAGAGTCAAATCGACCTACGACTGCTGAGAGCAAACGCCGAGGACAGGGCGGCCACCTCAATGGTCTGCCCAACCTTTACGAGCATTACGAGCAAATGTCATTCCGCCAGGTCTTGGACGAGGAGCTGGATGAGCCGGAACAAGAGGAACGAGAGTCGGAAAAGTCGAGGCATACGGAGCCCCATCAACCCAAAGCACCCATTTCCCACAACACAAAGCATGCCCAACGCCCCTTACCACAGGGACACAATGATGAACAGGTCATCTCACAATACGCAAAACGCGATTTGCCTCAGACTCCTCAATCAATCTTGGCTAGCAAAGGCAGCCAATCCTCACCCACCGATTGCGCTGCTAGCGTGTCTAGCAGACACACGCGCACGTCGAAGGCATCTAAACGTACAGATAGGAGTTTTCAGGACTCGGATCTCCAGGAGAAGAGCGTCCTTTCACTCTCTTCGGACTCTGAAGAAGACGACGTTTATATCGCGTCATCCCTCAAGGGTTCCGCCTCTGTCCCCGAATATGCAGCGTCAGATGCTGGATCGTCTATCGACTACCGCCCAGCCACGTCTCGGACATCAGAGAGTGCGGACAACAGCTCGAAAAGAATGAGCAGGTCAAGCAAGCGGGCAAGCTTTGCAGCCACGAACAACTTCTTGACTATCCCGAATGGACATCACCGCCCTCCCTCTGTCAATGCGCGGTCGAGCTCGCTCTCTGGAAGCTCCACCAACACGATCCAAGAGGGTACCGATGCCCACTCACCATCACGCGTGTCTGGCATGTCCAACTCGTCTGCGAACACGACCATGACATGGCAGAGCAAGCCTGGCTTCGGTTTGCAGCAAGCTAAAGCTGTCACCATGCAGACTGCTCAGGGGCCTTCGGATTCTATGGACTCTGAGCAGGACAAGGAGGTGGATTCTGAAAACGACCCCGAGTCTGAGTGTGATATTCTCCCCGCGCGGAGATATGTCCCTCGTGAATCTGTCTCAACCAACGCCGACCAGCCGACACCTCCTCTGAGCCCTAGCTCAGTCGACTTTTACATCCGATCCGCTCATTCCTCCATCGACGGCCATACTGTCCATGTAGGCCATAACCGAGTCATGGCCGTTACTCGCCAGGAAGAGATGCTTCTGGCTGCTCTCCGCCATAAGCGGCAGATCATGCGCGACACGATTCTCCCCGAGATGGACGAGGACGCGCGAAACGAAAAGGCTCGAAACGAGAAGCTGGCACCCAAGGGCCACCAGTCCAAGCCTTCTGAAGCTACAATCACCGAGTTAACATTCGAGTTTGACTTCCCGGCTCCTCCTACTTGCAAAGACAAGACGACTGTTGCCGCAGATGGTACCACAGTTCTTGATCTCCGTCATGGCTCAAACCAGGACCAGTCGACGAACAACTCGAATGAAGACGCTCGAGTCTCTCCTCCCGCTCCCGCGCGGCCATCCATGAAAAAGGCTCACCCCCAGCCCAAGCCCCATAACGATCACCACCAGCACGAGCGCATCCTCCTCTACCTTGATCGTCCCCTCGCCGCCGAGCACTCCATCGAAGAGGCCGAGCCGAGCCCTGATCTGAGCGACTTTTACGAATTCGAGGATGAGTCTGAGGATGAGTCTGATATCGCCCCTGAGGTTATTCTGTATGCCAAACAGCGCCGTCACAGCGATCGAAGTGCCCGACAACCGAGCACCAAGCGACGATCGAGCAGGCCGCATCACCAGGCGCAGAGCCCGAACCAAAAGGCCGATACTGCCGGGATCGGTGTGCCTCGACCCGACAGCCCCATCTCCCCTGATGCTCTTTCGGCTGCTCCTCCTCGACGGCCGACGGTCAACAAGAAGACGGCGCGATTAAGTGCTGTCGGCCCTGCGAAATGGGGCTATGAGGACTAATTGGCTTGTTCTTACACAATCCCACGTGGATCTACAATACGTTCTATCATTATCCCCTTTTACTCTTCCCGTTTCGATCGGCATTCTAGAAACCGGAACATTCCTGGATGCCTCGATCATAGCGATGATCACACGCACATACAACACTTTCCTTTGTCGGCGATGATTTGATTTTCTTCTGCCTATTGTCTTATTGGGATACCTCTACTGGGTTCTTTGGGATACAGCGGAGCGGAAGGCGAACCAGCATGGTGACTCAAAAGGGGGGGGCCTGCCCCCTTGCTAGAGGAGTGGATGGGAGCGTTTCTCTTGACGACTATGCCTACCTAATTGTAACGACTATGCTCGAGATACTGATTGTCTAATCTTAACCATCTCTACAAAGTCGAATGTTTCGAGCCGTTGGAACAGAGTTCATCATCGGTTGGGATTGGTCCTCAAACAAGACGGAAACGCAGGAGCGGTAGCAATTTCTTTGACGAACGTGACGAATAGCGAAACAATACCGTGAGGTACGGGACTGTAATATGACTGAAGGGGCATTGGGCTGAAGTTTGTGTATCATATTGTAATTCGCGACAGTCGCATACGTTCTCAAATACCGCAGAATAGCGAGGAGTAGGGGCAGTTGGCTCCTTGTTCTCCAAATGGATAAGATATCTTTATCTTGAAAGTGGACACCTTGGTCACTGTGCGCGCATTCCTGCATCTTGACATGAGGTATGTTTCGTGGTTTATGAGTAGGTGGAGCCCTCGGGAGGTTGGGGGATCTTCTTGTTGTGAGAAGAAGCCATATATCTAGAGCATGGTCAGCTCCTGCACTTCGCAGCCGCAGTTGGGCGCATGCTCCAAGAGAATAGGTGTTCAACGTACCTTCGGAGCTCAATAAGGATGGTCTCCATGGTGTTCTCACGCTTCCACTGGGCGAGGCAAGGCAGCTGGCTGGGGTCGACGACGCCGTTGCTGGGGTTGACACAGGGCAGGTTGACCTGGCTAACGAACTGGATCGTAGGAGGCTTGTCGGGGTAGTCAGGGCCGCAGTGCATCCTGACGCTGTAGATGCGGTTCTCGTGAACGGACTGAGGCGATGCATGACAGATCAGCGTCCGAATCTTGCAATACCTAAATGCTGTGGAAAAGACCAGGGTTGTGGCACTGATATCCTTTCATCCCCCTCCCTCATAGTCTAATGGGTACATGTATCGTCGAGAGCACGGGAGGCAGCATGACAAGGGGCGGACAACAAGACTTACGTGAGGCGGGCCAAGAATCGTGCCGTTCCAGTTGCTCATGAGAAGATCCTCAGGATCCTCAAGACCATAACTGCATGCCTCAGCACCGAGACCCTTCTCACCCTTCTCCAGCTCTTCCAGTAGGCGGAAGTTGCGAGGAACCCTGGCGGCCATTGTGATGTGACTTGATATCGGCTCTAGTCTTTGTTCGTCGTCTCTATATCCTCCCGGGGCACTTGACTGCTTCCGAGCTCTGAGTATTCCGCTTGGCCGTTCACAGAACAATACAAAGGGCGAGAAAGGAAAGTGGTTTCGCGGTTGATGACGTTGATGTAGTGGCGGTTGATAGGTAAGGTATGTATGTATCGGGCTATGAACTTCCCAGACAACGCGGGGCACAAGGCGGGCGGTGGTGGGAAGAGCAAACGATGGAAGCCCCGCCATTAACACAGCCACTCTACCATCATCCGGTTGAGCCACACTGAGCTACTCACGAGCCACCAGCGTCACAGCTTGCCTGAGGTAGGTAGGTACCGGATAAATATCGGAAACCCCAGAGCTAATGGAAGCTGCCAATGCGAGCTCGTCCGTTGCGTTAGATTTTCCACTGGCCCGGTGGACGTCATCCTGGCATCGTAACATATGGTTGCGATCCCTCCCACTCGAGCCTCTTCCCCCAACGCCGCAACCATGGCCATGTCCTTAACGCGGGCGGTCCTTCGGGCACCGCAGCCGCGTCTCCTTACGGCTGCTGCCGCCGCCATCACCGCTCGATCCCTCGCCGCGCGCCGGCCCCTTAGCACGACAAGCCGCGCCCTCCTCCCTGCCGGCTTCGGCTCTCCCGTCATGCCCTCATACTTCTCCAAGCCCCGGCTGCCGGCCAACACGGTCGTGCGGTTCGTGCCTCAGCAGACTGCGTGGATTGTTGAACGCATGGGCAAGTTCAACCGCATCCTCGAACCTGGTCTCGCCATCCTCTTGCCTTTCATCGATCGAATCGCCTACGTCAAGAGTCTCAAGGAGAGTGCCATTGAGATTCCTAGTCAAAGCGCCATTACCGCGGATAACGTTACTTTGGAGCTTGACGGTGTTCTGTTTACGCGTGTCTTTGATGCGTACAAGGCAAGGTGAGTTGACATGCTGCCGTAGGGTGGGGCTTCTCCTCATGCTTGGCAAGCAAGCAAGTAATGGGGAGCCATTGAACTACAACTGTGGCCTCAAGGACATGTTGCTAATGTGCAATGTGCCTTTCTATAGCTACGGTGTCGAAGACGCCGAATATGCCATCTCTCAGCTCGCCCAGACGACCATGCGATCCGAGATTGGTCAACTGACCCTCGACCACGTCCTCAAGGAGCGCGCTGCCCTCAACACCAACATCACCGCCGCCATCAACGACGCTGCCGAAGCCTGGGGTGTGACCTGTCTGCGTTACGAGATCCGTGACATTCACGCCCCCGCCCCTGTTGTCGACGCCATGCATCGACAAGTCACCGCCGAGCGTTCCAAGCGCGCCGAGATTCTTGAGTCTGAGGGTCAGCGCCAGAGTGCCATCAACATTGCTGAGGGTAAGAAGCAGAGCGTTATTCTCGCTTCCGAGGCTATGCGCGCCGAGCGCATCAATGAGGCAGATGGTGACGCCGAGGCTATCCGTCTCAAGGCCAGTGCCACCGCCCAGGGTATCGATGCGGTCGCGCAGAGCATCCTTAAGGGTGACACTGGTGCCCAGGCGGCTGTTAGCTTGAGTGTTGCCGAGAAGTACGTCGAGGCCTTTAGCAAGCTCGCCCGCGAGAGCACTGCTATTGTTGTGCCTGGTAATGTCGGCGATATCGGCGGCATGATCGCCACTGGTCTCAGCGTCTACGGCAAGGTCGGTGAGGCTCAGGCGCGCTCTATGGCCAAGGGTCTCGCTCAGCCTTCCAAGCACAGGTCTTCGGAGACAGATGCTGAGAAGCACCACGCCAAGGAGTCTGAAAGCACCAGTCATAAGCCCGACATCAAGGAGTCCGTTCTTGAGGGGTTCAACCAGGCGGCCAACAAGAAATAAGAGAAGCAAGCCGGCATTTATTTATCACGGGGATTTTCGCGGAGCAGAACGCTATGAATTCGGCACCCACCCACTCAGTCACTCAATCACCCAGCCACAACCAATTCACACAACCACAAATATCGGCGTTTAGCGGATGTACTTATAGGGATCACTTGGGATCTATCATACTCTAGAGTTGGGGAGAAGGGCGGAAGTTGGAGGGCTAACGTGTATTATATGGTTTTCTTTCATCTAAGCGCATAGCAAAAGAAGGGAATATGGCTCATCAGTCCGCCTAATTCCGTCAGCATCTCCTCTGCTGTTGAGCTAGGAAGGCCAACAAAGAATCGAATTAGTCAACTATCATATTTACCTTCATGGTGTAGGGTGCAGACCTCGAGTTCATGACCCGATGCCTTCTGAGACCGATTTGTGCAAAGGAGTTCCTGGGTGCTATCGACACATCCTCGACAGATCTATGTGGTTAAGCTCTGCGCTACAGAGTTCCCGATACACGCGGACATTAGGCCAACTCAATGATAACTGGGCTTAACTTTATTATATTTAGTAAGATATTCTTAGATTTGAGTTCGTTGCCCCTTAATCTTGGAGGTGTGCGGAGTAGCGCAGCGCAGCGCTGGGTCGACATCAAGCCGCTCATCTTTCTCAGCATGTTGACTCTCGGTTGTCTACGCCCGAGTCCTCGCTGCGAACAAGAAGACTGCCGCTCAAACTGGCAAATGGGGGTTTCGAAGCGGCTGAAGTGGGATGGTTTTTAAGCAAGCCATCGTGCATTTTGGGTGCACTTTGACGCAGGTACCCAAGCCATGCTTCACTATTTGAATGATGTGGGACACAACTACACTGGCCGCAATAAAAGGAGGATCTCTTCACACGGTTGACATATATATCACTTGGATAACATGGTCTCAATAACTCAGGCTCAATGTTGGCTCAGGGGTATTAGTTTACTCGAAAAACACGTGGTATGATGCCGAAAACAATTTGCTCCTACTCCATCCATGTCACACCACATTCATTATCTCCATTGCTCGTTTTCGTCTTCTGCATATTCAGGAAGTGCTCTCCATCAAGGTCGTGATATAATCCTGGCGATTCTGGTATATGAAATAACAGTGTAGGGGATCCCCTCGATACGCTGATTCCGTAACTGTATGTATGTCGCAGCTTAGAGCAGAAGGGGGATGAGGGCGACGAGGCCAACCATCCAGCTGGGAACGCTGAGAGAGCCAGCGTTTTCGCTCCCGTTACTGCTGCTGCTGCTATCGCCGTCGTCGTCGTCACCACCAGCCATTGGCCCAGTGGGAAGAGGTCGGAGAGAACGCGTGGTATAGTCCTCGCCAAGAGTAGGAATAGGATCGAGCGAAGGAGAAGGGAACGAGGGCTCACTGAAAGAAGGAGTAGTGAACGATGGCTTAGTGAACGAGGGTTCGGTGAAAGTGAATGAGGGTTCATCATCGTCATCGTCGTCGTCGGAGCCACCGCTGCTACCACCGCTGCCACCGCCGCTTCTGGAACCGAACCTGCAAGTGCCATCGCTCAAGCATGTCTCTCCAGAGAAGCAATATTTTCCTTTGCCGCAGCAGACGCTTCCCTTGGGCATGCAGCCATCATCGCACTCCTCTTGAAAGCTGTAACAGTTGTTGCCACCAGAAGAACCACCAGAAGAACCGCTGGAGCCACCGCTCCCTCCGGAGCCTCCGGAGCCTCCAGTAGAGCACTGGCCGTCAGAAGTGCACGATTGGCCCTCGTCACAGAAGCCGGTATCGCAGCAGACTTTGCCCTCTGGGATGCAGTACTGGCCGCAGAGCTCCTTGCCCTTCGTACAGCCCTTTGGAGAGCCTGAGCAGAGTTTTCCATCCGGGCAGCAACCAGTCAGCTGGCAGTAGTAGCCGTCCTCGCAGTAAGAACCGATACCCCTACCGCAGCATTGGCCGCTTGACTCGATACATGTGTTGTCGCATTGTTTCTGGCCAGTGGAACAGCTTCCGGTAAGACTGAAAACGAGTGCCTGAGAGCCGGAGCCCGGAAGCGCAAGACCCTTCTGGTGAGCTTTGTGGGTATTGAAGAAGTGGCTCTGGGCCGCGGCCGCAAGGCCAGTGAAAGCGAGGAGGAGAGTTGATCGCAGCATGTCTGATATGAAGACAAGAAAGGGCCTGAGTTGCGTCCACTGAGAAACAGGGATTTGAGAGAATTCCTAGGGCGGGAAGAGCAATTATCAGATCGGCCGGGACTGGTTCTCCTCTTATAAGACCCTGGAGGCAACATGCCCCGGAGCTAAACAACTGGGCTGCTGTGTCTTCCTGTGTCGTGGGCAACACCTAAAAGGCTTCAATCGAGTCAGAGGCCGGTTGGCTTCAGCCTAGCCGGGATATTCATGCATCACATGGCGCCACCAAATATCTCAGGGTCAGAGGTGGGAGCTTGTTGGAGACGGCCTCGCGCACTGGCGATGGCTTCGTGCGGGTACAGTATCCACGCTAAAGCACGATCATCCACCAATCCAACCTACATTTCCTCGCTCAAGATATGATGTCTATTAGGCTGCTGTGTGCTGCGGCAACTGTCTTGCATCTTTCTTTGGAACGATGACATCCCTTCATGATTTCGGGGAGCACTTATCGGGCCAGAACAGCTCCATGGTGAGTGATGCTCTGTGCCAAAATTGGGCACGATCGCGAGTGTCAGACGGCGCAACCTCACGCCGGTGTCAAAAGCAAAGAGATGCCGGGCCATTATGCCCGCTCCGGACTGGACAACAGCGTCGTTCTGCTGGGATTGGTGGGGACTGGGGTTCAGCTGTAAAAATCCCTGCATCGATCCTAGATATCTTTGGTTTGGTTTGTCCACAGGAGGGGGAGGATAAGGACGATCCTCGCGCGGTGACTCTGATCATGTCGGTCACATGGCCCAAGACCCAGGTCTAGTCGGATAGAGGCGTCCATCGACAGGCCTGTGCCTCGCATTTGCTACTCCGTAGATTGTCGAGCATTTCGCCACAGTCTGATAGGGTTGCAATGTAACCGAACTGCTGCAAGGCTGGTGGTCCCAAGGGCTTGCTCCAGAGGCATTTGTGAGTTGTTGGCCGGGGCATTATTAAGTGCATAAAAGGGCTGAAGATGAAACGGCCGCTGGACAACGTTAAGATTAAACTTCTTTTAGTTCAAGGTCTGGGACTCCAAATTTGGATCTCACCGCCCTACAGCAACGAGAGCTCAAGTGCAGGTCACCACCAGACCATCCTTGCTTTCTGCTATGTTAACGGGCTGGTCTTCTAATTCATTATGGGGAAGTTGAGGTCGCAAAAAGCATCAATGTGTTGTCCCACATTTCGACCCCAGACACGATTCAGCCCCAGCCAGAAGGGGAAAGAAACTCAGATAGGGCAGAACAAGCTTCCTTGGCCCGAGCATTGCTTAGTGGGACCTGGGCCATGCCATCTTCCAATGAGATTGTTCAAAATGAATAGGCCGCAGGGGCAGCTAACACATCCGGTATAGTCCAGGTGCCTCCAAAGACGGGCGCTCGAGAAGGAGATGTGCCAGCTCGAAGGACGGGTGCCCTTGAATCGTGCCTCGGTTGTCGTCCAACATAGCGATCTTTAACGTTTGTGTCTTGGCGCCAACGGCCTAAACCCGCCTCACCGGCCCTGCTATGTCGGAATAGGATTGGCGGCATTGTATGGATGTGTTTGTGTGTGGTACAGTAGTTGTTGGCATCGGGGCCGACCTTGGTGCTTCTCTAGAGCATGGCTCTTTTGAGACCGGACCTCGACCAAAGATGAGAAAGGCAACTGATTTTCAAACAGATGATTCGTTTAGCACAAAGATCTTCCGGATCGAACTGACCAGATGCGCAGCGCCTAAAAGACACCACCACTCACACTTGTACACTCATCTGCAGCGTGGTCCCAACAATTTCTTCGCATGCGAAAGTGAGCTTGAGTTCCTCGCCACTGTTCGCGCTCAAGCCGATAACCATTTCCTTTCCTCCAACGAGCCTTTTCGCACTACCTCGCCAAAACCAGACAAGTCGCCCATTGTTCCCCTCAATCACCAGCGTTAGCCACGGCCTCTGACCCTTCCAGTTGGGTGTCTCCTCATTGGTGAAGCCAAGTACAATTCGAGCAACCCAAAGTGGTGCATTAGGCGACTGCTCGCCATGGGTTTTAGTCGATTCGGTTATTTCTCTCGGTAGTGCTGACGCTGTCGTAGGATCGTGATGGCCGAGGACCTCAAAATCGAGCGTGAGAATGGGGAATCCAGCCAACTTGTGCAGCATTGTCTGACCAAAGGGTGGGTTGCGACTAAGAAGACGCTCAATGTGATAAAACTCAAGCTTGGATAGTTTCTTGATGTTTTTGATGCCGGCCTGAACGAGACGTTCCTTTTTCGCAGGGCCAATGCCGTCCACTTGTAACAGTTGGTTCTCGCTCCCTTCCCAGACACCTGCTTTGACGCTCCTCAGCACGTCGAGTGCCGTACGTACTCCTTTTCCGTCATTTCGTTCTCCCAGGATATCCACGAGGCATCTCAGTACATGGTCAAGGAGTTTGTACATACGACCAAGTTCCTGGTGAAGTTCTTTTCGTGCCGCTCCCGAGAGCTTGTTCGGCCATTCAGTCTTCAACAGATCAATCTGGACGAAAAGAAAGACCTTGTGCCATGGCTGAGAGACAGTTTCGGGAACTGGGTAGGGGATGCCGGTAGACTCGTTGATTGCTCGGAAGAATGCCTTTTCGTTTTTATTTATCGGGAACGAACGAAACTCGGTCGCGGAACAGGCCGTTTTGAGGATGTCAGGGCGAGCCGGGTTATTGGGGATAGCATAAAGCTCCTTGAAGGTTGACGGCGCCAGCTTGTAGCGCAGTTGGATTTCGTGTGACCCTTGTGATGCCATGGATTGAGAGCTTTGTGCTGTTTCCCGGACTTCGGCTGAGGAAGGCGGTGTCGGGTTTGCCTTGTTCGCCATCTCCGTTGCCGTGATGATGAAGATGAGATATTAGGCTCATGGCCTCATTGAGTCGACGCCGTTAGGTACTTTATGGTGCTTAGAGTTGCTGCCTGCTTCATGGTGGTGAAAGGGGAAGGCGTACCTTCCTCGTAGCCTTCTAGAATGAGGCCAACTGGCGATGACGCAGCAGTGGCAGACTCGAAGAAGGTGCCATCTACTGACACCTGCTAATTTATCGCTTTGTTGGGGCAACAGCCAGCGCCTTCAGAGTCCATTCATATCGGAATTGGCCAAATGCTGATAACCACTTGACAATATTTCGGTCTAACTGTCAGGGGTTGTATCCCCTCGTATTGGCCAAGTAGGTATCATTAAATTGAGGGCTTTTCATCCTCCTGCCTTTCCTATTTCCAAGTTCGAAACTGGAAGCAACAACACTGACCGGTTGGATTGCCATGGCAAGAAACAAACGAGGCCTGTTGCATGAGATAGGCGCGCTGCTGTGCAGGTACGCCCAAGCCTCGAAGACTGCTAAGATCCAAACCTAACAGATGAAGCGAGCTCAAGGCTCAATCGAGACAGCGGCGGAATGACCATTGTTTGGCCTTATATTTCAATTACTAGCCGTGGGTTCAGTTGGCTGAGCCTCCTCCGGTGATGTCCCATGCTCTACTGTCCGCCTTGTCCTTTTTCTTCTCAGCTTCGCAGCCTCGGTTGATAGATAGCGATGCGTTGATATATTCCCATCAGCATGCTGAAGCCGACGAGAATTCAAGACTCCCATCCTCAGCCAAGCATTCGTCTTGTTCAACCTGGAAATCCGGTTCACAGGGATGACAGATGCTGTTCAACATGACTCCAGAAACACTATCCGTATCTCGGCACACAGGATTCGGCAACATGAGGCTCGTCCCGCGATCAGGTACTCTTTTAGGTTCGGCTTCCGATCAATAAGCCGGGTAGATATGCTGAACATCTTCGGTTACGTCAAAGGTGAGTCGCTCTCAGCTTTCATTTCGGCGTCATCACTAGAAAGCAGAATATTTTCAGTTGTGACCTGCACCCGTTTACTGCGAATTTTTTCTCTCAACCACTGTCCAGTGGTATCACGATCCCACTGTCATGCTTCCCTTCTCTGAACTTACATCTTAGTCGTTCAGTGATCAGTCGCTTGTCATTCGTGGTAATACTTTCAAACTCACGGCCGAGAATCAACTCATCGTGTTAGGACCTCCTGCCATGTTTACCCAGAACTTACACGAAATGTCTTTCCTCGCTTGCTTGGCCCTGATTGAGGAGTTGCCTAGGTCGTCTCAACTTCCTAATCCTCCTCTACCTTCCTACTTTGAGCGTGCACTGCCTTCTCAAGCAGAAGTCGAAAGAAAGTGCCAAATACCGTGAGTAGTCGCGTTGTTTCAACAGGTTCCTCTCATAGTTCATTTCTCTCTGGAACCCAGCAGACAGCCATCAGCTCTTCAAACGTACTCCTAGTTTCCCTCAGCAAAGCATCAGTTCTTTATCAGCATTTTCTTATAGTTGAATACCCATCAAGTCAGTCACCAATCCTTCAATATGTCTTGCCGTTGCTACATCGTCCCTCCTCATCTTTTGCGCGGTATCGCCGAGAGTAGCGCCAACCCGGAACACATCCGCAAGGCAGCTCACGCTTCGCTCGCGGCCCATGACAGAGTCATTGGACTTCGAAAAGAGCGTCTCGCCGCTTTGACGACTCCACGTGGTTATCGTGGGAGCCAATCAGTCAACTTTCGACCTCAGCACATCATACCCGATGCCTTGCTCCGCCATGTTGCCGAGTCAGATCTCGTCGATGATGCCACTCGCACTCGCGCCAAGAGAGATCTCGAGCACCTTGAGCAAGTCCTTGGGAAAGTCAGGGCTTCTCAGCAAGGTGAGTCTTCTGAGCTCTGGTACATTTTCCCTGATGTCAATGCTGTGCAGGAGAAACTTCGTTCCAGCAAGTCCTCGCCAGTGCAGCGGACGAAGACAAAGACTCTCCGAAAGACGCCCCCTACCGTGCTATACACGACGCCCACAATAGCACAAGTGAAG
Source organism: Fusarium buxicola (assembly GCA_014899095.1). Classification (NCBI taxonomy): domain Eukaryota; kingdom Fungi; phylum Ascomycota; class Sordariomycetes; order Hypocreales; family Nectriaceae; genus Fusarium; species Fusarium buxicola. Next base: position 10,894 of record JAAVUK010000035.1, on the reverse strand, counting down.
GTGACCTCCCAGGAGAACGCGTTCGCTCTGAGGGTGAGGGCAAAGTCAAGGACAAAGCTGTTAACGAGGCCTACAACAATGTGGGCACCGTATTGGATTTCTACAAGAAGCACTTCAACTGGCACTCAATCGACAACAAGAACACGGACGTCATCAGCACTGTGCACTTTGGCAAACGCTATGAAAATGCTTGTAAGTGTGAGACTATTCCACCTCACTTCACCTTGCTAATGCGCTTAGACTGGGATCCCGTGAAGCTGCAGATGGTGTTTGGGGACGGCGACGAGTTTCTCAACAACTTCACCGGCTGCATCGATGTTATCGGACACGAGATGACCCATGCAGTTACAGAACACACCAGCCCTCTTGACTACTACGGTCAGTCTGGTGCCCTGAATGAGCACATCTCAGATGTCTTTGGTATCATGATCAAGCAAAAGGTGCAGGACGAAAAGTCCGACGTGGCCGACTGGCTTGTGGGCGAAGACTGCATTCTTCCCGGTGTCAAAGGTACTGCCTTACGAAACATGAAGGAGCCTGGGAGTGCCTACGATGACCCACGATTTGTAAGTCTGTCAGCAAGATTCTTGGACAATGCTAACATCTTACAGGGCAAAGATCCACAGGTTGCCCACATGAAGAACTTCAGGACCATGTTGGAGGACAATGGCGGAGTTCACATCTTCTCTGGCATCCCAAATCGAGCCTTCTACCTTGTCTCTGTTGCATTTGATGGATACTCTTGGGAGAAGGCGGGAAAGATCTGGTGGGAGGCGATGAAGTCGGGCAAGGTGCCTCCAAAGTGCACATTCAAGCAATTCGCTAACGTGACAATCGATTCTGCCGAGGAACTCTTTGGTGCTACTGCTGCCAAAAAGGTCAAAAAGGCATGGACCGAAGTTGGTGTCACCAAGAATGCCTCGGACACGGGCTCGAGCACTTGGTGCAATATCGCTTGAGATCCGGGCGGAGGGGATGAGGCGCCAAAGGACGAGAGGGCGAGGATTGCTTAGACGTTGGAAGACTGCTGAAACAGACCTAGGCTAGTAACACTATGATTCATGCATACAATACATCACGAAAATGGACTTGGTGGCTCGGCCAATGTTTTTCATTGAGTGACTTCCAACTGCGAGATCGAAGACTATCAAGGTAAATATGTACACCGCAAATAATGTGAAGTAAGCTTCAATTCCAACGAGTCATCCAATTGACTCTCCATTCCCACTGCAAGGAGCTTTCATTGTTTAGAGCTTGAGGGTCTGACCGGCAACGCCATAGACGGCGCTCTTGGCCTTGCCGCTGCCGACAAGAGTGTACTTGTAGGGAATGTCCTTGCTGGACATGGTACCAGCGGGAGCATTGTTAGTAGAGCCACCCAGAGCAACATCCTTGGCAGTGATCTTGCCGGTGATCTTGGAGTCAACAGAGGTAAGAGCATTCTTGGAGTTTTCGAAGGCAGTAGACTCAACAAGAACGTTGGCACCCATGCGAGAGTTGACACCAGTGACGCCGATGTTAAGGAAATAGTTGTTGTAGACGTGGACGGTACCGAAACGGACGGAGGGAGCACGGGAGCCGACGTTGAACCAGTAGTTGTTCGCGTAGGTGACGTGGAGCTTGCCATTGTCATCCTTGGAGTTGTCAGAGTGACCAACAAGCGACGCCTTGTAGTGGTCATGGAGGAAGGTGTTGGAAACAGTGACGAAGTCAGAGCCGTGAGTAACGTCAAGAAGACCATCATAGTAGTCCTTGCCGTGCTTCATGTTGGAAGAGAGATCGAGGTGGTCGATCCAGACGTTCTTGGAAGCCTGGATGCCGATGGCGTCGCCGCTGGCGGCCTGAACCTCCTTCATGATCAGGTTGCGGACAATGACATTGTTCACCTTGTTGATGAACAGACCAATGCCCTGGAGGGTGGCGCCGGAGGCTCCGACGATAGTCTTGTCAGACTTGACACGGACCTTGCCAGAACCAGAGATGGTGCCCTTGACATAGATGACCTTCTTGCCCTCGGACTCAGCAGCAGCGCTGAACTGGGCGAAAGAAGTGACGGTGGTCACGGCACCACCATTGCCACCGGTTGTACCGCCGTTCAGAGAGGCGTATCCGATGTTGCAGTTCTCGGTGATGGAGGCACGCTTAGCCAGGAGGTTGCTGGCCTCGTCCCTGATGGTGGGAGTCGGGGCGGCGCTGGCGAGCGCGACGAGGTTGAGAAGGCTGAAGAACTTCATCTTGAATTATGTTACTTGACGTTGATGGTGATGATTATTGTTTTGATGTTTTGGTGTTTATAAAGAGTGGATGCCGGAACCAGTCCAGACAGTTAACGAATGAATAGATAAAAAGAGAGAATAGGGAGAGAAAAGCTGTGATTGACAAAGAACGAGTTGCAAAAGAGAGTCCAGACTACCTGCCCGCAACGTCGTCTTTATATATGAATCTATCGTAAGCCATCATAGGCCTTGAGTGTCGTGCTCAGTGCCGTCATTACCGAGAACTCCACCCTTGAATGAAGCAGGACTGATGGGTCGATAGCAAAAGCTCACATCTTGCCTGGCGTCACTGGCGAAACAAAGTCGTAGGAAACTTGCACGAATGGGACAATTCTCCGATCGCGGTCTGGGCTGTCAAGAACTGGTGTCCGTGCGGACGGGCCTTGGATATGAAACGGAGGCGCGCCGGACAAAGGTGGGTCGATGGCCGGACGAGCTCGGGGCACTGCATCCTAATCGGGACGAAATATCGGGGCTGGATTGGCGAGCGTTGTCCGTATGTTGGCAGGGTTTCAAATTCCGGCCAAGAAGAAAGGTTTCATGCCAAGATGGAGAACCGGCAGAGAGGACGATCCATGGTAGCAGTCGGGACACTACAAGATCGGATCGGCACAGCCACACGTAGGTTGACTGTGCACTTTACATCTTCTGTCGAGGGCCTGGCGAAGCGAGACCATAGTTCAGCCAGCAAACCCTGGTGTCAAGACCACGAGCAAGCGTCTTCCATTCAGTAACAAGTGAGGTCTGCCACGCTGCTCCCTATGATGGTCGAGACGGCTCCATCCGGCTTGGGAGACAGGGATTGCATCTGGGAAGCGAAGGTCTCATTTCGAGCATACGGTGCTGAACCGGGGGGAATGCCCACGAGATCCATTGCAGTTTAACACTAGCTCTACGGAATAATTCAGTGCCCAATAGCCTGTGAGAGAGTGATGGCTTAAACACGAGCTAAAATAAAACTTGGAGAAGCTTAAACATGTCAATTCCTTAGTACGGAGTAATTCAGCTGGATATTACCGTATGATCTGGGGGAGTAGAGCTTGGCATCGGTCTTTCTCATACAATTCTTCTCTCGCTTGAAAGTGAAGTGTAAGTGAATGAGTATTATATTGAGGCACGTCAACGACGCCATGGACTTGAGACCCAGTCGCGTGTGCGCATGCCCCAGGCCCTTGCTGCGTGTATCTCCGGACTCAAAGAAGCTTCAAATTCTGATCACCAGACCTGTGCAGAGATAGAATACGTAGTAGTACGCGTATGTGTTCTGTTGCACTTGGTCACGGCTTAATTGACAACGTCTCGACAAAGTAATAGATAAGTCGTCAGTTAAGGTCCCAAGTGCGCTCCTACATGCAGGGGTAACAACCACCACATCGGGATGGTTCTAGGCCACCCTTACCCATGCAGGCATGCAGGTACCCTGTCGTCTGGCAACGCGGAAAGTGTTCCGTTTAAAGAAACACAGCCCCTTGAAAGCGACGTCAAGACGGCTAAGTCGGATATCAAGCTGGAGCTGCTAAGCAGGCCATGTACATATTGCTGCTCCAGTAAGAAGAGACAACTTTGCCAAATTAAGTGTGTTCATGGTAATTCAGGGGTATTCTTGTTTCTCGGCGGTTAAGAAATATTTCACTCCGATTTCAGTTACATTATTAGTGTAACCATCGCTTGATGAAGTATCCTTCGTTGCCGAGCTATTCCTTACCAGTAGAAGGTTTCATCCAAACCTCTGGAGCTGTCTCTAGAGACTGCCTGGAACTCAACCACTTATTGTTATCATGTGCCGTAATTCTACAAACAAGCGCATTGGCGGTTTACCGCGGTAGGTTACAGTAATACACGATAAGCAAGAAGCGAGTGAGCTTATAGATTGCCCCAACTTGAGCGGCAGAATGATAAAGAGTTAGTCAAGACTCGCATATCATTCAAGGGATTGGAGGGATAAAGATCAACACTCTGTATCCATAAAGCCAATGTTTCTAGCACCTAACATAAAACCCCCCTTGAGTCAACCTTGATCAGTAATTCAGCTTTCAAGAAGGATCAGGTCAAGACTTGTCGGGCCCCTGACACCACCGTTGCATCAATCCACTCCAGGATCTCCTCACGTCGTAATTTATGAGGAACTCTCAATAACAACTCTCGCGCTTCCTTGGCAGACAAACCATCACAGCCTCTGATCACCCTCTCGAGGATTTGCCCAAGGTCGTGCTCTCCGGAACCAAGCACCAGGTGAAGCTGAACTCCCGCTACCGATGCTGCAATCCAAAGTATCATCAGCTTTACCCCTGGATCACTGCCAAATGCACCGCACCCCCAGAGCCCTGTAAAAACAGCATCACCTCCATAGGATGAGAAGCCTGCTGTCGCCTTGCTAGTCTCGCGGTCAACGTTCTCTGGAAGCAGATCGGGCAGATAATCTTGGGATGGGCACTCGAACATGTCCATCTCTAACGCATCCATGAAGACTAGGCGTCCACCTTGCCAGGACTTCGTCCAAGCTTCAATGCCTTGGTCGAGAGACGGTGTCGGACGAATATTCCATTCAATCTCTCGCGTCTGCCCCTTGACGTCTACTATTGCTCTCGCGCCCGAGATAGTAATGACCGTGTTGTCTGCGAGGTGTGGCGCAACCAGAACGACAGGGTAAGCCTCTGGGGCAATACCGACGAAGATTTCCTCCTGCGTAGCCGATTGCCCGAAGCCAATGACTTTGTTTGCAGAGACCACTACAGCACCGCCTGGGCCTTGAACTTGGGGATCATGTGCGTCCGTTGTGTGAGCATCCAGGTACCTCAGCTGAAATGGCGCCAGATTCACGTCTTGCAGAGATATCTCTTGCCCTCTCTGATGCAGCTCATACGTGACATAGTTTCCAGTGCCATCAGACAAATTATGGTGATCCTGCATCAGAAGATGTGCTTCGGGTAGACTCTTGAAGTAGGTGAACAGCGCCTTGAGGTACATTTCTACTGCGACATGATGCCGTTGCTCGGATGAATACCAGATACTCAAGTCCTGGTAGCCGTCGTCGTCTCTCTGAGGGGCAGGCGAGCAGAGAAACTGATGCACAACCAGACAAGCGACCTGTCCACGACTCAAGCGCAGCGGACGCCCTGGTCGGAGAAGCTCAAGCTGTCCGCTGGGGAAGTAGATTGGAAGCTGTAGCGCAATGTCGCGCAGGTTTGGCCACGTAGCAGCAAAAAGCTTGCCCGCATCCTCGCTATCTAGGAATCTCCTTAGTGAACCGTAGTCGTTGTCTTGGCATGTCCCTGCGTTGGCGGCGATGGTTTGCAATCGATCTATGAGTTGTAGGACCGTCGATACGGGGACGCCAAGGAGATGCTGCAGCAGCGGCCAGAAAGGAATGCGACCGGTGCCATCCTCATCAGCTGCTATATCGTCAGGCAGATCGCTGAAGCGGTCAAGGACGCGACAGGACGACGAGTTAGGGAGGATGAAGACGGGCGGTCGAGGCGACATTATTATAGCTGTACTTGGACGTTGGACTTTGGGCTGGTGATGAAGCAACTTCAACTCTGAGGTTTTCTCCGAGCACCTGAGCCAGTTCTAGAGAGATAGCTCTTCTGTAGTTGCCGTTCGTTTGATTGGCGGTTGCTAATCGTGTGTCAAATCACAACCTCAGAGGGTGACAACAACAGCAAGATATCAATGCTGCAATTAGCGAGAAGGACAATACGGACTTTAGCAAGAAAGCACGCGTCGCGCAGTCCAGGCCGATGATCTCTGGATGTGAACATAGTGGCATCCCAGGATATCATAAATATTTGAAAGAACACATATCTAAACTTCCTATTGCCTCATTTTCACCTCTTCATATTCAAAGTGACTGCTTTGAGTATGTCGGGATAAATTTATCACCAGCGAAAGCCCTCTGCGGCGGCAGAAGCTACAGGGTATGAGGGCACAACCTTTCGATTAGGGTCGCTTCGGTACCTGCATATCCGCTCCGCCCTCGTGGACACCTTGACACTACCACAGAGCATGCGTATTGACGCTCTCTCAACAACACTGAAGGAGTCGCTGAGGAGGAGGATTTCGATAAAGCAAATCCTCAATGTAGGGAGTTTGGAGGGAGGTCAAAGGCGCGATGACCGATCATAGCTGGCCCCGAGCAGCTTTCTCCAAAATTCAATATCCTGATTTGACTACAGCCAATTTGAGATAAGCCTGAGCAATCAGATCACCCTATCCATGAGAACGCAGGGAAGCCGAAGCTCCGAAAGCCCGCTCGTCCGCACGTGCTTCTCACACTATGTATGTACCATGTCGACAGTCGGTCCAAGAGATAAGGCTAATAAGCTTGTATACGAATCTCAGGTTGATTAACCCGAGCCAAAGAGTCGTTATCTGGGAGGTCGTCTCGGCGCCACTTTCTATGTAACAAGGAATCATTGTCAGGTCGAGTATTGACGCCTCAACCCAATAAACTCTCAATGTTTCCATACATTCACATACGTATCCGTACTATCACATCATACGTATCATACATATCATGACATGGCCCCTTTACGGCTGCCCGCAGCCCTTCTGTCGCACAGCCCTTGCATAACTCGCTGTCGGTTCCCGGCATCATCTCTCCGTACGCCCTACATATCTGTACGCTGTACTCTCTGTGCTCAGCTCACGTCCCGCTGTTAGCGCCGCCCTCTTCTGCCCAGACTGAACTGATGAGAAATGAGGACCCTGTGCCTCACCTGTACAAGCGTGAGGTCGGCGCCGAACCAAGATGAAAGGAGCTCGGGCTCCTCGTGGCCGGGGACCTGATCCAGATATCCCAACCCAACTATCCCTACGTAGTGAGACATTGCACACAAAGTCTGATTCTGAACAACCGAAAAATGCTTCATAATTGTTGTTGTGGTGTAATCCTGTCTGCAAAGGTATCGTCGCAAAAAGCATCCATGATGCATCATGTGTAGCCAAGAATTCTAAACCATCCAATCGTCTTTGTAAATGCCAATGTGAATCATCCAAGCCATGTTTTCACCGTGAATTTAATCATGTCCTCCTCTAAACCTCGCTACAAAAAAACAGATGGTGCTCCATGCCTGTTCACCTTCGCACCTCGGCGGCGCAAAGGGGAGACAAGCCAAGACTCTTTCTCGCCCTAGGGCATCAGTCTTGCTGGGCGCGACCATCGGAGAGCAGACTCATTAAAACGCTAGATAACCAAAAACGTGTTGTGCTTGCCAAGAGCCCTTTTCTTTTGTTTTTGTTTTTGTTTTCGTTTTCTGCGTCTTCTTCTTCCATCTCAAAACCATCCGAGTGATGGAAAGGTGGTTTGCCTTGGCAAGCAGTAAGGATCGACTCGAAGTAAGTTGATTAAAATGGTCTGCTCTCCGCGTGTAGGCTGCAAGCGCTCTACATACTGTGTGACCCCAGAACAGAACATTGTACAAGCAGAAGTGAAGGCTCAGATGAGGAACTGGGCAACAAAGAGACCGGCGGCGGCGGCGACCATGTTGCCAACCACGCGAGAACCGGAGTTGACGGGAACAGTGCTCACGCTGGGCGTAGCTTCGCTGCCGCTGCCGGACGTCTCAGAAGCAGAGCCTCCAGAAGAGCCCGTCTCCTTGGCACCACTACCGGAGCCAGCGCCGGAAGCGGAACCCTCAGTAGCAATAGCGGTAGCATGCGAGCTCTTAGTGGCGGCAGCAGTCGTCAAGGTGGTGGCAACCTCGGAGGTCTTGGACTCCTCCTTGGATTCAGTTTTGGTCTCCTTGTCCTCATCCTTGGTCTTGGACTCCTTGGTCTTGGACTCCTCGGTCTTGGACTCCTTGTCCTCAGTCGAAGTAGCCTCAGCAGATTTGGTCTTGGTAGGCTCAGCGCTCTTGGTGGTCTTGTCGGTCTTGGTGGTAGTCTTCACGTCATCCTCATCGTTGGAAGAAGTCTTCTTCACCTTGATGCTCTTCCAGTCGCCCGAGTTATCGCCATAAACGTACTCCTTGGCACCAGAGCTCTGGCCAGGGGCGTCCTTTCCAGCGTAGTCGACAATGGTGATGCTCTTGTAGTACGCGTTGAAGGGAGCGTCGTCCATGTTAGTATCTATATACTCTGTTAGCAACATTTTCCAAGCACCACACATGAAAATGCAAACTTACAGCCACCAGCCCACTCGCGGGTGCCAGCATTGCTGTTCTTTCCACCTCCAATCCAAGTGCCGAGCTTAACTTGCATGGGGGTTTGAGGGAATGCCGAGCCGCCCTTGGCGTCGGCGGCGTTGAGGGTGCGGACAACCTTGTCGTCGATAATCCAGTCAATCTTGGTCGATGTCCACTCAATTGAGTACTTGTGATAGGTAGTAAGAGGAGCACTCAGAGGGTGGTAGGCGGCGCGGTCGTAGGTTGTGGTGTCACCCTTGCTGAAGTAGTTGGACTGGGCCTGGGCGTTGTCACCACCAACCCACTCCCAGTCGATCTCGTCGAGATCATCAGATTGGAGAACAGCGCTGGTGATAATTCCCTGGCCCTGGGCGGCCTGAACAACGACGTCGAGACGGCCGAAAAACATGTAGTTGTTGGTTCGAACCGTGGGAGCATCACTCTCCTTGTTGATGGCGAACAAGGCACCCTTGCCATCGTACTTGAGGTTGGTACCAATCATGCCGTGGAAAGCATCGCATTCACCCTTGGTGAAGTCGCAGTTAACCTTCTCGTCGCCAAAAGCAGGGTCGGCAGGGCAGGCTGGAGATGTCATGTTAGCATGTAAGCCAGTAGAGCCAGCGCCGTTAGGATGAGACGGGCTGAGACGCAGGTATCCGGGAAAGCGGATACATGCACGCAAGGCATAAGGTAGCGACTTACTCTTCTTTAACGGATTGCAGTCAGTATGGGTCTGAGCAGAGACCATGCCAACGGCGGCGAGGACCACCGCGGCGGTGGATAACACTTTGGAGAACATTGCGGCGTGTATGTGCAATCAGTGGTTCCGGATCGTAACGCTGTTGTATGCTTGTTGTATCCGTAGGAGAAAATCAATGTGCTTTAATCAAGAGGCGTCGAGCGAGGGAGTGACAGCCACTTGGAGGTATACCTGAGCGAGGGTGCTTAAGGTAGGTCGAGATGATAGTTAGCGACAGACGAGTGAAAACAGAAAGAAAGAGCTCTGTAGGATCACCGGAAGCAGAGGAATTAATAAATGGCGGCCAAGATAGCTAAAAGAGAGGCAGCTCATCATGTTTTATTACTGCGGCAGGGCAACAAGCTATCGGTCGGCGCCTCAGCAGGCGCTTCGGATCCGGTGGGTCAAGATGAGCAACAACCAACGACCCCTGATGCCCCGTCTTAGTCCTTCTAGCCAAGGGCGACCGAGGCTCGCCAAGATGGGCTAGGGGTCTGACCCTGGCCCTTGAGGTGTGATCCCACGGTACACGGTGCTAAGGACAGAGCAGTGTCCGGTTTCGAGCGAGACACCAAAAAAAAGAGGTCGCGGGCGGGCGTTGAACCCAACCGCGAAAGCGTTAGGCGGACGACACAGTTCCAGCCCTCTCTCTGTCCAAGGGCCACAGACCGCCACGGTCCAGAAGCATCGCCGACAATGGCGGGAGGGCCATCCATCAGGGCATTGTGCAGATTATTATTCAGTCCAAACACTGCCTAGGTGGTCTGTAGCTATGTACGTAGTGGTGCGGCCGACTTGCAACTCAATTCAACATTTGCCTGAATAGGAAACTCAGCCACAACGCATGAGTGACACGAGGAATAACAATAATTTACCGAGTATTGCCTCCTTCATCGGAGTATGGAAATATTCATTTCACGCATTCTTCTTTGAATCCAAGACAATTTGTTCTAATAACAAACCTGCTGATACTCAGTTTATGGCATGAACTGCATCTATACATGGCGGAAGACGAATTCACACATGCCCGACATGTTGATAGTCGTCTTGCGTCGTCAGCTCCCTGCCAGTCAGTCCCTTCTGCCCAAGAGACCGTGATCTGATCTCCCCGTGGCACTGGGTGGAGGGGCACTGGAGATGTGGATTTATCGATGACGTCTTGCTCTTGGGCTCGTTCATCGTGTACATACAACACAGAATCATGCGGATGTGGATGTTCTGTGGGTTGTTGTTGGGTCGTAGACATGAGAATCTGCTTCGTCTCTGCTTCGTCTCCTGATGACGAAGCTTCACTCGTTGGTCCCTACCTTATCGAGGGCTGGTGTGATGGTGATGTGCGCAGGTGTCTCCAGCAGCACCAGTTAGAGAGCTGCAGTTCCTGAAGATCACTCTTCCATCTCGCACGGTCTCCCGTCTTTCTCTGGTTCCGTCAGGGAGCCAGCCGACCAGAAGGAGGGAGAAAAATCGTAGCAAAGGCTGGGAGAAGAGAGGAATGTCAACAAGGGCGCTCGAAGCACGGAAAGAGTAACTCGGAGGCACAACTCGAACGTTTGGGGCACGTTTCCAGATACGATCGCTGGTGCCGAGTCCCAGCCTGCTACTGGACTGCACCACACCTGATAACGGAATAGGAAGCAGCTGGTTTGGGTCAAGACCGTGGGTCAAGACTGGACGGGGTGGAGATGTGCCAGACGAGAGGCGCAGACTAGCCCTGCGGGACCCCTGAAAAGCCCCCCCCCCCCACTCCCTCTGCC
>JAAVUK010000034.1:0-19283 GCA_014899095.1 Fusarium buxicola | reverse complement strand
TCCCCTGCCCCTTCCCCTCCACCGTTTCTTGCCCCAGCTTCTTCGATACCCTTTTTTCCCCTTCTCCTTGCAACCGCCATCTTTTTTTCCCCTTCTCTTCCTCCCCTTCTCCACCTCCGCCGCCCTCTTCCGTCCAACCTCCACCTTCGCCGACCGTCGCCGCCCACGACTCGGACGACGACGACGCCTCCATCTCGCTCCCCATCATGAATAAGTTGGCAAACATGCGTCACTGGTCGGAAAGAATGACACCCAATTTCGGCATGGGCCGTCCCAATATGCCCATGAATGCCCTCAATCACCCCAAGAACGCCGCTCAACCGGGTCAGCCCATCGCTTCTCCTCAAGCCGCCGATGCCACGATCCATTACTCGTTCAACGTCCCATTCGCTTCCGATCTCGCGGGCCCCGATACTGAGGACATTCTCCACGCGACCACTGACGCCGTCTTACGATGGACGCACCCCGAAGACGCGCCGGACGACGTCCAGATCCACGAGCTGCCTATCCACGGCCAGAACTTGAACAACCTCCGGAGGCTGTGCCGCGAACTCTCCAACGGGCCCTTGCCCATTGAGGCTCACGTTCTGTCCACGATGCCCAAGAACGGCAAGGGCCAGCAGGTCACCACGGTCTGTCTCTCGGGCTCTCCAGAGCTGGTCCACAAGAGCCGAGAGACTATTTTGAATGATACCCCCATTTCCCTTGTATGTCCCGATTGATCCAGCACCAGGCCCTTCCGTAGCCTACCGGCAAACTCATTCTGACTCTTCTCGTAGCGTTGCACCACAATTGATATTGATGGTCAACTGGTTTGCGATCTCAATGCTGGAGTGCTCAAGAAGCCTGTTACTGATACCCTCGATTACATCTCGAGCTACTGCGGCGTCGACATCTTTCTCCTTGGTCCCAAGCTGAGTCCTGTGGTGGATGGCATGGCTGGTGATTCCGAACTGCGAATGGATCAGCGATGGAGAGTTGCCATTTACGGAGACATCTTGTCGTCAGAGCATGCAAAGGCTCGTGTCTTGATCCACATTGATACCCTGGTACAGATCCCTTCTCTTCATTGCGTTGTTTACAAACCCTAACTCTGCTCCAGCTTGGCCGTATTGTCGATGGCACCAAGCTTGAATTGTCCTGCCACCAGCTCGTTTGTGGCCGTCACCGCAAGAACATCAAACTCATCGAGTCGTCCACGGGAACTGCCATCTACTTCCCACCTCCGTTCTCGCAAATGTACCGCTACTGTCCCCCCAAGGCCACCCGCCGTGACCCCTCCGACATCTTCATTACCGGTGAAACTCCTCAGGCTATCGAGCTTGCCAAGCAGAAACTCCATGAGACGGTCCAGCGGATCAGGCTCTACGTTAAGGACGTGACCATCCCTGCCGCCAAGATTGACAGCATTTTGCTTGGCCGTCTGGATAAGGTTCGCAAGATCCTCGAGGCTAATGGAACATACATCATGTTTCCCCCCTTGGCAAGCCAGCGCAACATGGTCCGAGTCCAGGGCAGTGAAGGTCTTCATGTCGAGCGAACTGTTCGGGAAATCATGGCGTTGGTGAGTAGCAGAATCTCCATGCCTATAACTGAATTCACTAACGATGCCCTAGGCCGGTCAGTTCTACAGTGCTGGATGGTACATTCAGCATGCCGAGGCCAGGCAGCTTCCCAACCCCGCCGACGTTAGGGCCATGCTTGTGGATATTTGTGCTAATTCGGATGCCGATCTCTCGTTTGACAAGCTCAACTTCACCATTACTGGTTCTGACGATGCAGTCAAGTCTGCTCTCCAGGTCATTTCGGAGCTCAAGTTTGTCGGGCAGTCTCAGTACCAGATTCGTGTCAAGATTGAGCTTGCCAATGAGCACAAGGAATTTGTCAGCGGCAAGAAGAATGGCAAAATCAACAAGATCATGGGACAGAGCAACGTCCAGATCATTTTTGATGGCTTCAACGAGTACAACTTCAATATTGACGTCATGGCGGCAACTTACGAGTCCATGAAGCAGGGTCTCACGCTTGTTGAGCAGGAAATGCCCGCATCCATCTCGTTCCACGTCCCCGACCAGTACCACAAGCGCATCATTGGCATCGGTGGGCAGCACATTCAGCGAATCATGAAGAAGCACTCGGTCTTCGTCAAATTTTCCAACGCCATGGACAGAGGTATGCTCCGCTTTGGCTCGATCCTTTACCTTCAGCTAACATGATCACAGGAGGCATGGGACGAGAAGACGACGACATCAAGGTTGACAACGTCATCTGCCGCACGCCAGCTCGCAACGCTCAGAACCTGGACGCTGTTAAGAACGAAATTCTGGAGATGGTTGATCGTGCTGTAAGTGCTAGCCGCTAAATTTTATTTATTCCGATACTAACGTTTCTTTTAGGACTCTGAATACACGTCCCAGAATGTCAGCGTCGATCGTCTGTACCACCGTCAGCTCATTGCCAGACTCCCGGAGATCGACGAGCTAGAGCAGAAGTACAACTGCAAGATCAACTTCCCCAGCACTGAGCAGGCTAGCGACGAGGTGACTGTCAATGGCCCACAGTGGCAGGTTCCTCATTGCGTTGATGAGTTCTTGGGCATGGTTCCTGATAAGCATGAACTCATCCTTGCCAGAAGTCCTGAGCTGATCAAGTTCCTTGAGTCCCCAGAGTTTGCTCATGACCTTGTTCCCAAGTTGAAGAGCCAGCACGAGGTTGAGCTTACCATTCATCAGAACCCCGACGAAGTTACTGAAGATGGCAACCCAACGGTCACTCTTCTTTGGGGTTTTACTCGCAACAATGCTGGTGGTCTCCGTGATGCCATGGACTTTATGCAGGATCAGTTTGCAACCTCTGGGGCTGAGGTCAACATCGTTAAGGGCGCCCTTCCTCGTCCCAAGTCCGACTCGTTTGAGGACTCTCTCCAGTACTTTGACTCGAAACTTCTTCAGCATGCCCCAGCCCCAGTTGCCACTGATTCCCCCGTCAAGACTGGTTTTGGCGATGACGTCGCCCGCGAGCGAAGCAGCATCCTCGACCGTCTCCGAAAGCCTGGCAGCATGACCTCCATCTCGTCTTTCCTGGATCGCAGAAAGAACAGCTCCCATTCTGCCAACAGCAATTTCTTCAAGGGCTCGAGCAACGTCTCCAAGTCGTCGCTCATCTCGATCGAATCGACCCGCAGCTTCAATGCTGATCGAAACCCCTGGAATGACAGCGGTGTTAACCTCCCAGATGACGATAACCCTTGGGCTCCGCGACCCTTCGGCACCCATATCGACAATAAGCTGTCCATTCCTCAGCCTGGCGATATCACGCCTCGCCACAGCACCCGCGCGTCCGGCGACAGCGGGCGCCCTTCCACTTCTCATTCTATGAATTCAGGATACCCCGCCCCTATTGGGCCTTTCCGTTAGATTCCCCCGTGTTAGAACCTCTACATGCAAATACCCCGGCTGGATATACCCTGGCGTAAAAATACCCTGGAACGTCGACTTCTGCATCGGTCGGTTTACGTCTGTCATGTTTGTTTTGCTCGATTGTGTTTGAGTGCTTTGTTAGTGTTTTTCTTTGCTTGTTGCCCTTTTTTTGTTTTGTTTTTTTGTTATTAGGAATCGGGGGTTCTCTTTTGATGACTTGACGCCCGCTCATTATACCCAGTCATGCAACGAAAAGCTGAGGACAAAAAACGAAGAATACCCCTGGTTACCGAACGAGAAGGATTTTTTGGGACGTGATGGGGGGATTTGGGGAGAAAGATACCAATGTCAACGAAAAAAGAAACGTCATAGGTCTGCCTCTGATGAGACGATGACTATACACGGAGTCAAAGTTGGATTTGTTTAGCCGCCACATGGTTGGTATGATCTATCATGCCGGTAACGATGGCTGGCAGATGGTTTGCTCGCTACCTCTGGATGTTGCCCTGGGATATTGCCCTGGGACAGAAAGGCGCAGGAACAACCCTTTTCTTAGCGAGCGGAGATCAAAAGTTGAGAGCATCGCTATGCGGCAACTTGAGATTGAGAAATGATACCTGCGGTTCATCCGCGATTGCTCTACACATGAAGCTTTTTTTCCTCATGGCTGTGATTGCTAAATCATGGTGTGAAGTCCTGGATGCTTGGCAAATAACTTCGGCAGCCCCATTCTCCTCTGGTTGTGAGTTGAGTTGAGACTAAATCATATGTGTGTATGGCCGTTGCACCAGGCTCTGAAGCTTCGATGAACAGGAGAAACTAACAGGCGGGGACGGGTGGAGTACTGCATGTACTACCAAAAAAATGAATCACATCCCCTGGGTACCTACCTAGGCGGTGACACAATCCGCTTTTCGGTATGACTTTTGTTGCTTGACGTGACTATTTACACTCCAAATCAATATCCAACGACTATAGATAAAGTTCATAAGCCATCGCATTTTCCCCAGCCTATGCGACTTTGAGGTTCAACATCTTACCAAAGGATTCAACTAATGTACTGTACGAACAACACTAACACCAACACCATCGACTCTGAGATATCTCTACCAAGTTGATGAGCCACAACCACTCTTAGGTAAATAAGCTTGCCTGTTTCCTTCAGAGCTCAATATCGCTCGACTCGACGGCACCAAAGACTGTTGTCTTTACAGACATCATGACTGCAGACCTCAGAATCGTGACAACGTAGCGAACGTTGGCTCGACAAGCCGGAATCAGCAACATCCACGCGAACTTGCGTCCTATATGAACCAAACATATGAAACAAATACGATTTCGTGGAAAGGGAAACGTGTTATATCAAGCGCACGCGTGATTACCAACTCCCTGCTTCAAATTTCCAAGTGGTTGCAAATATGGACTGCCACATGACTGCTTTGCGAGAAAGACGGAGGTGAAAGATAATATGCTTTGAGCCGATATTGTATTGCGACGCTGATCTACAGCCAACTTGTTGAACTTGATGTCGCATGTGATCGGGCTCTGGCCAGCTTACGCATCTGCTCGCTATTGGCGGCAGTCCATCGTCGAAACCCATGTACCTGCAATTGTGATCTTGACTTGGCTGATGTCTTGCTTATCCAACTGGCTTCACTCGTCGCTGGATCCCAGTTTCTTCAGAATCGTGTCAGTTCGAAGGGATGGAGAGCAGTACCAAAGAGCGAGATAACATACATAATGCGGGACGTGTCTCTGACGTTCTGTTACGTCAATAGTTTAATCAATGTAAGCGAGTGTCGTTACCAAAAATAAGTCTCATGTTGACTTCTGTCCTTGGTCATGCTCATGGCATTCGTACAATACTTGGCCTAGTCTAGTCATCCCAGACAGCCGTCTTGGCCTTTTCAGCATCCTCCCGTCGCTTCTGTTCCTCTGCTCGCTCTTCCTCTCGTCTCTTCTTCTCCTGCTCTCGGACACTTTTCTGGTATGCCCGTTGCTCGTCCGTCAGCTTGGGCGCCTTAAGACCCAGCCCAGCGACGATCATACGTCGAGCAACGGCATCCGTCTTCTCCGGGCGCCGATCTGGATCGCCACCGGCTCGAGGCCCGGGACTGTCTGTCGGAGGTGTCCACGCCGACCCGCCAACGGGTGACGCGGGTGTCGGGGGAGGAGGTGCAGGCGTAGGCTTGTCTGACTCGGCCTCAGCTTCGTGCTCAGAGTCTGAGAGGTCTTCATCTTCCCATGAGTCGGCTACAACTTTCTTGGCCTTCTTCTTTGTCGTGGACTTGGTGTCGAGAGAAAGCTTGTCGATGGAGGCCGATACGTCGTCTTCAGGCATGGTCTTGAGTTGGTGGGAAGTTGCTGGCAAATTGGCAATTGATGCTGGGGCGGGGCAAGCAGGGCAAGACGAGTGGAAGGGTCTGTTGGGGAAGCGAGCTTTTCAAATAGTTGAGAAAAGTGAAAGTATGATGTACTTTTGCAGCTTGGAATTAAGGAATGAAGTTTTGAGGTTGGTAGCGATGCCCGACTTCACTTTGCGGAGTAATGGTCCAGTCTAGGGTAGTCATGATGTCGATCCGCTCGGTTGAGTGGTTTTAAGCATTGGCCGTCACGACATGGAATGAGTGCAAAACGGAACTCAACATAACCAGATTCAGATGTTAGGTCCTATAACAATAGGGGGTAACCCTATCTCAGTGTACCGCGAAAGACCACGTCGAATATAGCATAGTACTGCCTTGCTACACATGCATGGCATGAATGTTACCTCTTACGTACATACCAGGTCGTGGCTACGCGAGTTTCTGGTACTGGTTATGACGAACGACTAGCATTTAAAACCAGGCGGAGAAAACTTGAGTAAAACGACAAGTGAAGACCGTTGTTGTAATATTATCCCACATATCTACTCGCCCCGGTAGCTGAATATCACAATCTGATAAGGAACCCGCTGCAAAAAGCCGACATTGGCCGACAGCTGGGCAAATGGAAGCTTGGGCCCTTGGGGGGGGGAGGTCCATTGCCGATATTCTTCCATGGGTGACTCGAAATTTTGTATGATGCCGACGTTAAGTCCGACGTCGCCATCAGACATTATTAAGACGCCTCCACCAAAGCGGCAATGCGCACAGTTGCGGCCAACACCAACCTCCTTGACCTCATCCGATAGACCTTCTCAATCCCATTTCTCCCTTTAGACTTGATTCCTTCTCCCAATTGCACTTCCTCAGTTCCCCAGCTGCCCAGCGCGGGGGCGCTCCTATCTCTCTCCAACATATACCAGCTCCGTCCTCGCTCGCCGACCATGATCCCGCGCTCACGCCTCTCCGGGCGCCTCATTCTTGAGCGTTCCGCCGCCCATGCCTCCCGAGCCTCCTCCGAAGCCATCGCTGCCCGATGGGCCTCTTCTCCCGCATACCGCAACCGTCACATCTGTGGTCGTCGGCTTCCCACCATTCGGCCGCGGTTAGTCGCCGCGGCGTTTTCTACATCCGCCCGACTCGGAAAGGAGAAGGACAATAAAGACAAGGGCTTCTTCGAATCGGCCATAGAGCCATTGACTGAGCCGTTGTCCGAAGAGGAGGCTAAGGCGAATTTGGAGAACCAGCGGAAAGAGACCGAGGACAAGCTTTCGGCCGAATCGAGGAATCCAGGCCCCGACTCGCCCGGGTCTGGCAAGAATGACAGCGCCAGTCAATCGCAGGATGGAAAGGCGGGTAGCGCTGCAGGGGGTGCTGCAGGATCGGGGTCAGGTGGTGATAACTCTGGAGGTGACGGCGGCCGACGCGGTCGGAAATCCTCTACCGAGAAGGCCCTTCAGAAGCCTGTCGTGCCCGAGGTCTACCCCCAGGTCTTGGCGATCCCCATTGCCCGACGGCCACTCTTCCCTGGTTTCTATAAGGCGATTACCATCAAGGATCCCGACGTGGCGAACGCAATCACGGAATCGATCAAGCGCGGCCAGCCCTATGTCGGCGCCTTCTTGTTCAAGGACGAGAATGAGGACGAAGACGTGATCCGAAATCCCGACGACGTGTACGACGTGGGTGTTTTCGCCCAGATCACGAGTGCTTTCCCCATCCATGGTCAAGAAGGTGCCCTGACCGCCATCCTGTACCCTCATCGCCGTATCCGATTGTCTAGCCTGCTGCCGCCTGGTGGCCAAGATGCTGCTAAGAAGACCGACACCAAGTCCGAACCGACACCCGAACCGATTCCCCAGAAACCTACCGAGGAGGAGACGACCCAGGAGAAGAAGGGAGATGTCGTTGCTAGCTTCGAGGAGAGTGCCGTGGAGAAGAAACCCGACCAGACTGCAGAGAAGTACGAGCCAACCTCGTTCCTCAAGAGATACCCTGTTAGTCTGGTCAACGTGGAGAACCTTGTCGATGAGCCCTACGACCCCAAGAGCCCTGTCATTCGCGCCGTCACCAACGAGATCGTCAATGTCTTCAAGGAGGTTGCTACAATGAACAACCTCTTCCGAGATCAAATCTCCACCTTCTCCATGAGCCAGTCTACTGGAAACGTCACATCAGAACCCGCCAAGCTTGCAGATTTTGCGGCCGCCGTGTCGTCGGGCGAGCAGAAGGAGTTGCAAGAGGTGCTCGGATGTCTTAATGTGGAGGAGAGGATGCAAAAGGCCCTCGTGGTGCTCAAGAAGGAGCTCATGAACGCCCAGCTGCAGTCCAAGATCAGCAAGGATGTGGAGAACAAGATCAGCAAGAGACAACGAGAGTATTGGCTTATGGAGCAGATGAAGGGCATCCGCCGCGAGCTCGGTCTCGAATCTGACGGCAAGGACAAGCTGGTCGAGAAGTTCAAGGAGAAGGCAAACAAGCTTGCTATGCCTGATGCGGTGCGCAAGGTGTTTGATGAGGAGCTTAACAAACTTGCTCACCTTGAGACAGCTGCTTCCGAGTTCAACGTGACGAGGAACTACCTGGACTGGCTCACCCAGATCCCTTGGGGTCGGAGAAGCGCGGAGAACTTTGGCATTTCCAACGCCGTGAAGATCCTGGACGAAGATCACCACGGCCTTAAGGACGTCAAGGATCGAATCCTCGAGTTCATCGCGGTTGGCAAGCTTCGGGGCACTGTCGAGGGTAAGATTCTCTGTTTTGTTGGTCCTCCTGGTGTGGGCAAGACTAGTATCGGAAAGTCGATTGCGCGAGCCCTTAACCGAGAGTACTATCGATTCAGCGTGGGAGGCCTTACGGACGTTGCCGAGATCAAGGGCCACCGCAGGACCTACGTCGGCGCTCTGCCCGGCCGCATGATCCAGGCCCTGAAGAAGTGCCAGACTGAAAACCCTCTCATCTTGATCGACGAGATTGACAAGATTGGCCGGGGTTATCAGGGTGACCCTTCTTCAGCTCTGCTAGAGTTGCTGGACCCTGAGCAGAACAGCTCTTTCTTGGACCACTACATGGATGTGCCTGTGGACCTGTCCAAAGTCTTGTTTGTGTGCACAGCCAACATGACAGACACCATCCCCCGCCCCCTGCTAGACCGAATGGAGCTCATTTCCCTCTCCGGCTACGTCGCTGATGAGAAGATGGCTATTGCCCAGCGATATCTTGCCCCTGCCGCCAAGGAGACCGCCGGACTTAACAACGCCGACGTCCTGTTGAGCGACGAGGCAATCGAGGAACTCATCAAGTCATACTGTCGCGAGTCGGGCGTCCGAAACCTCAAGAAGCAGATCGAGAAGGTCTACCGGAAGTCTGCCCTCAAGATCGTCCAGGAACTCGGCGAGGAGGTTCTCCCTGAGGAGGAGGCCTTGACTGAGGAGGGCAAGTCTGCCCTCGAGGAGGCGCAGAAGAAGAAGGATGAGGTGAGCGAGGGTAAGGAGTCGGGTGTCGAGTCAGCCGAGCACGGCGAGACCGGCACGGCCATGGAGAAGCCCCGCAAGCCGCTCAAGGTCCCCGACTCGGTCCACGTCGTTATCGGCAAGGACAACCTCACCGACTACGTCGGCCCGCCGGTCTTCACCTCGGATCGCCTCTACGAGGTTAGCCCTCCTGGTGTATCCATGGGTCTTGCCTGGACACAGCTTGGTGGTGCCGCCATGTACATCGAGTCCATCCTGCAGGCGCCCCTCCGGCCATCGACACGGCCGAACCTTGAAATCACCGGCAACCTCAAGAATGTCATGAAGGAGTCGACCACCATCGCCTACTCCTTCGCCAAGTCCCACATGGTCAAGGAGTTCCCTGACAACCACTTCTTTGACAAGGCAAAGTTGCATCTGCACGTCCCCGACGGCGCCGTCTCCAAGGATGGGCCTTCGGCTGGCATCACGATGGCCACTTCGCTTCTCTCCCTTGCCCTTGACACCCCCGTTGACCCAACCGTTGCCATGACCGGCGAGATTACCCTCACGGGCAAGGTGCTGCGCATCGGCGGTCTCCGTGAGAAGACCGTCGCTGCTCGACGCGCTGGTTGCAAGACGGTCATCTTCCCCAAGGACAATATGTCCGACTGGCTGGAGCTACCTGAGGTATGTTTATTCTACACAACTACTCCTGAAACCCATTAAACTGACAACTTTCGATAGAACATCAAGGAGGGCCTTGAGGGCCACCCTGTAGCCTGGTACCCTGAAGTCTTTAACCTCGTCTTCCCCGATCTTGACCGCGACCAGGCCAACAAGTGCAAGGTCTGTGAGTGGAAAGCACAGCAGAAGAAGAAGGAGCCCGAGTCTGCCGAGGAGGACGACTAAATACCTTATCATTGACGCACTCCAACCAGGAGGCCACCGCACGCAAAGCACAACGTCGAGATCTGTCGAGATCTGGGGAGAGAACCATGAGGTGGAAGGGAGATTGAGGTTGCAGGGCATGATTTGAGGGGCGTTTGGGCACCGGGCAAGATATCTAGATGGAAAGGATATAAAGACTCCTACTCTGTTATTACCAATTTGTGGTCATTGTATTTCTAGAACATGCATCAGTGGTTGTTTCGGGGGGAAGCAGAGAAGCAGCTGATCAGCATATGCCAACATGTAGGCGACGCCTTCAAGTGTAATTGTACATATAGTAGGAAAACCGACGTCATACTATCACTTACCCGTCTTGTTGGACACATTCCAAGTCATCGGCTTAAGGTTTTTGTATGAATTGTCAGTCTTGGACCATCTCTGTGGAGAGCCTCCAAACCCCATTATCCAAACACGAGCGAGCCGACACTGGTCACTATTCTTGCTGCGATGCAAGGCCCCTGGAACTCAATACTGAGAGAGTCTAAACTAGCAAGTCAGTACCATAAATGCATATCGACTCCAATCATCGTCATCCCTTCGATCAGTAACGACGGCATGGAGGTGACCCGCGGAGGAGACGATGGAGTAATCTCTGGTAGGCAAAACTTCCGAGGCCCGCAACGTGGTTGCAGCCCGAAGACGCAAGGAGTGAGTGCCAGGCCGGGTCTCGGCAGGCTTGCGCATTGCCCAATGGGCGTGAGACAAGACAGAAGCCAAACGCCCTTCAAGGCTTTAACGTTTAAAGCCATCAGGTTCGGATGTCCCTAATGGTTCCGCAGGGACCTGATCCTGGTTCGTGGCCAAGGTCTTTGGAGATCCCGCTGGTGACGGCGCGGGATCGGTGGGGTCAAGCGCGGGACGAGCCTAGTGAGGGGGGATTGAAGACGAGCTGCAGTCTGATTGAATGGAACTTGAAGATGTTGGTGTCTCCTTCATGACGTCTCCTTCATGACGTCTGTCGTCACGACATTGTTCCAGGAGCTCAGAGGTTAGTGGTTAGAGGACAACTTGGGCGGCTCAGGTCAAGCCCCGCTGCAATCTGGAAGCCAGTTCGTAGCAAGGAACGCGATGCAGTCCCATTGCTTGCATGGCGAGCCGACAACCTGTCAAGCCCAAACAGCCTCACTAGAGCGAGTTTCGCGCCTTTTAGCGGGCTATGGTGATGCTGCACTCCTGCCTAACCCCACACATCTCTTCTTACGGACCCTAGCTTAGTCTGAGAGAGCGAAGTTGTGGATCGGGCCTCACAATCGGCCGCAGCACCGGCCGGTTCGCGGGAAGCAGAGAATACCAGGCTGCGATGAGAGGAAAGAGAGCTAGTGTCATGGTCCAACTGAAGCTCATCGCGACCTGGAAGCCGTGGATATTTCCGTTTTGAGAGAAGTGCTTAGTGGTGTGTACAAGTTGGAGCAATTGGTAACCAATGCTGGAATCATCGATTTGTTTTGGTGAAAGGCAAAGTCGCATTGGGCGCCCAGAAGTTAGTGAGGGTGTAATTGGCGAATGGAGCGGCTTGCTGAATCAAAGTCATTGGATATTGGTATTGGTTCTCATCATAGGCCACCGGAAGTAATGCGAAGTCTGGCGTAGGACTTGTTAATTGGTCTCGGCAGAAATCACGACATGGCTGAGGCGTATTTGAATATGACAACCGGCCATGTGTGAGCCATGATCATGATATTCGAGGCCACCGATGCTTCCATAGGTATCCGTCCTCGGCAATTAATTCGACACTATGCCTTGAAAACGACAGCAATTGAATCACAGGGCATGATCCTTTCTTCGAAATTTGGCGATTTGATCCATACTCTCTCTTGAATTCTCAAATATGCAGTGTCCCATCGAAACGGCCGTCCTCACCCGTATGCAGCATGCATGTTTGGCAGTTGCGTGTGATGTCGGGAGATGGCAGATAAGTTTCAATGCTCGCTTGCCTGTAAGGCTCAGAGCTGGCCATCGATTCTGCTAGCCTCATATTTCAAAACCTCCAAAGTCTTGCACCAGATGCCATGTAATCAGGTGCCTAAAAGTACCTTACCTGGATATCGGGTTGGGCGGTAAGCAAGTGTGAGTTGCCCAACTCAGAAGGCGTTGTCGCTTGCTTATGCGGCCGGCCATGCAACGCGATCAGATCGTCTTGTGGTTCGAGCCTCGACGTCAGCAGCCCAGGATAGCATGCGCTTGTTCGGCAAGACACGTTGGCGCCCGCGGTACCGAAGGCGTGGAATTTAGTTGACGAAGCTATCGCCATCTTTCCTTAGGCTGAAAAGGATAATACTGTGGTTGGTTTGTTGAATAGGAAGGGTGAAATTGGGATGCGCTGGAAGTGAAAGTGTGATTTGAACAGTGTATACGAAAAGGGCTGCGGCTTCCCATTTGTGATGTCGTTTCTGGCTCGCATCTTCCAGGTTGCCTTAGCTGCCTCACGGGCATCTATGATACAAACAACAAATGCACATTCGTCTCCTGACAAAGACCTAAATCACTCACTCGCAGCGAGCCATGTCCTCTCTGCATCTTTCACTCCTTCATCTCACCAAGGAAGCCAGCGCCGGCTATTTTGATATCCATCCACAACCGCAACCCTTTGTGCCCGACCAAGTTCTCTGCCTGATGATGCATCACCGCCTCCCCCTGCGCTGCGCTCAAGCAAGCGTCTTAGCGTCCGACGAAATGGGACGAGACCAGGGCATCTGAAAGGGGCCAGCTCATCGATGGTTCCCCACCAGCGAGCCGTCGAGCGTCACCGTCTCTCTTGGAAGTATGACTCCTGCAGCCGCAGGCAGACCATGGTCGACAGACGACAGGCGAACAGACGGCAGGGTCCTTTGGCTGGCCATCAAGTATGGAAGATCCGGCATGGTGGGATGGATGGACCATGGTCGCGACGTCCAGGCCCAAGATGTCGTTCAGTCAAGCAAGACCCCTGACGGTCCTCGGCTAGTCTGGGGCAATGGATGGTCACAGCCCTGCGCTGACACTTGGACAGTGGTGGCTTTGCTGGCCAGTGAGAAACGGCACGCAGCGAATTCTCAGCACCCAGCCCCTCCAGCAGGGCGAACCAAGAAGAGCGTCATCAGGGCGTTCTAGGGCAAATCCTACCTTCTCAGTGTGGCTCGGGCTGCCAAAGGGACCCAGAAAATGAAGGCCCAAGCCAAGATCAGAAGCCCAGCGCCTTCGCCGCCGCTCCGCCCGCTGTCCGCCCGTGTCCTCCCGCCGCGACTAGAAGCCCACCAACCCGCACTAACCCACTCAGCTCACTCACGTCCAGTCATGCATGGTCTCCCACATCCACTCCTATTGCCGCCGCCGGCGCCCGTTTAGGTGTTTCGACTCTGTCGTCGTCGTTTAATATCAGCAGGGCCTTCATCGCAACTCATCGACGTCCATTTCTCATGACGTCCTGCTGCCTCAGGCTTTTCACTTACACCTCATCCAAGACGCCGCCCTCGGTCATCACGGGTATTTCATATATCATCTATGCCCCCCGGCGCACTAACGCTCATTGCACCTCCGGCTTCGCTCCCGTGAGTTCGACCGCTCATCCAAAGGACCCGCTTCTCACCGACCGTTGCTGTTATCCCAGCCTCCTCGGCGCGGCGACAACGTCGACCATAGCAACCGGTTTGCCTTCGCTTGCTCTTGGATCTTCCTCATCCTGCTCCTCTCACCGAGGGACCGCCTCTTTGATTGACGGGCCGTGCGGCCTCTCTGGCTTTGTCAGTGCGCCTTTCGCCTCATCACCTCCTGCTGGCTGGCTCCCATGCTAGCTTCTTTGCATTCTTCAACTGCATATCAACTTTTCCCATACGCGTGGTGTATGCACCTGTCTCAATCACCCTTTCGGACTCCTTTCTTTACCACTGAACCGAGCATCAACTTACTATCTCATTAACGATATTGATCTGGCGTATCAGCCTTGGCTTTGAAGTTCCGGTATCAACTGTGAGCTGGACTCGAGCACAGCAACAGAAGTCTGGTCGCATTATCGCGGCCATGGCCCAGGCGGATGTAGAAGCGTCTGAGCCGCCGCCGCCGCCGCTTTCGCAGCCAACTGTGCTGTCTGGTCCTCATGGCTTCTTCCGCAAGCTCTTTGGTCGGCGGAGTGGAAGCAATCCTCCACCGACACCAGCAGAGCAGCCTAAAAGTACCGAGCATGAGAACGACTCGGCCGACCCCGACAAGGGCGGGCTGATTCGTCGAATGTCCCGGAAAGTCGTACCGGGCCTTCCTCGTGCCCAGACTTTCAAGCGCCAAGTGTCGGAGCGGAGGACCAACCTGACTCCCATCGAGCCGACGCCAGATGAAAGGAGAGCTGTATCCATGGACCGACGGTCATATGGGGCACGAGCATCATCAGCCTCACAGCCAGTGACCAATCCCCGGGTCAGCGCCCCAAGTTTCCTCGGCTCCCCGCAGGACAATGTTCCGCGCTTTGTACCCTCGTTATCGGTGAGCCCTGTTGCACATGAGCCAGCCCAGGGCCCCTTTGAATTGCCTATGCACAAGGATGACGAGGCTACACTTGCCGACGAGTGCCCCATCCAGGACAACCTCTCTACTGCAGATACCCATTCCATAACGGCGTCCCAGTACGACGCCGTGATACATGAGGAGCTTGAGAAGACTTGGATACTAAACCTCAGCATGCATTTCCGAGATCGATCAAGAAGGGAAAAGTTCTTCGTCACATATCGTGAGCAGGGTCATGTTTGGCGGCGCGTCACCATCTCACTCGATTATCGAGATGCCCCTCCAAATTCCCTGGAAATGGACCTTATTCATACCCAATTCCAACGAGACAAAAGCGCCAAGATCTACGAGGCTATCCGGGAGAGTCTACGTGACATCCAGTTCTACGACACCGTAACAAACTTGAAGCTTCAAACCACCGATGGGAGGCTTCATGTTCACGTCGTTGAGGACGGCAATGTTAGTACATCCTGAGGAGGTACTCTGATCTGAGCTAAAATTTGGCAGGAAATCATCCAATACCCGACTGTTGCCCAAATCAAACATCTGGGTTGCCGGCGCATTCGGGAAAAGGATATCGTCTTTGATTCGCACATGTCAGGATTCGTCTATAAAGTCAATGTCAATGGCCACACTCTTATCAAGAAGGAAATCCCAAGTCCTGACACGATAGATGAGTTCTTGTATGAGGTCAACGCTCTTAATCGTCTCCGCTTCTCACGTAACGTCATCCATTTCTATGGTGTCGTAGTGGATGACCACGATGAGCACGTAAAGGGACTTCTTATCAACTACGCGGACCAAGGAGCCCTCATCGACATCATCTACGAACATTGCAAAGACGGCGATTGCAATCTTCCCTGGTCGACGAGAGAGAGGTGGGCCCGCCAAATCGTCGGGGGATTGTCTGACATTCACGAGTCGGGATTTGTACAAGGCGACTTCACATTGTCGAACATCGTCATAGATGAGTACGGTGACGCGAAAATCATTGACATTAACAGGAGGGGTTGTCCCGTCGGATGGGAGCCTCCGGAAGCCACGCCGCTCATTGAGAGCAACCAGAGGATTTCCATGTACATTGGCGTCAAATCGGATCTCTACCAGCTTGGTATGGTGTTGTGGGCTCTAGCAACACAGGAAGACGAGCCAGAAGCCCAGGGACGACCGTTAATACTGGGCCCTGAAGTGAATATTCCGGACTGGTATCGGCAAACGGCAGAGATTTGCTTGAGTGATGATCCACGGATGCGGCTTGAAGCATCTGCGTTGTTGCAGATGTTCCCACGGCCTGGGGATGGTAAAGATTGTGGACAGCTCAATCCGCCGCAATCTACAATTGATGAGGGCTACACATTGCAGCAGTACCTGGTCGATGGGTACCACCCAGACAATCTCCCGCATATCAGAACGGTTGAGCCACCCAGCGACTGGTCCTACGTGAGCCGGCCGTACACGGATGCAAGTCCCGTTGGATATGAACCGTACTACTACACGCGTGGACGTTCACCTCCAAGCCCCTTGCCGAGCAATTATGATGGTTGCGACTCTCCGCGAGGCTTGTACGACATTGCTGCATGGGCAGCGAATCGAAATATACCTTCATCCTATAGCGACGTGGGCCCTGACGGCATGCCATTTGACGAGACACCTGTCGCTGAAAAGCTGGGGCTTGTTGAATCTGACGCCCACACGGGACCAAATTTAACGGCGGAGAAGAGGGAAACGCCAGCAACATCAACTTCGACACCGAGTCCGGCTAGAGGCGCGGACCAGATGGACACAACTGAGGGCAGAATCGCCGCCAGCATTATCGAATCCCAAATAGGTCTGAGGACAGAACTGTGTGATGAGGGCGCCCCAGGACTGCCAGTCTTTTACCCAAAGACGACCATGGAGCTATCGCCGCCAGGAAAGACCAGCCCTGAGGATACTAATACGGTAGTCGAGAATACGATTCGAGAAGGAGTCAAAGACGATGTACTTTGTGGAAGGGGGAATGACCCCTTAGATGTGCTGCTTCCACTACAGGGAAAAGTAGGGAAATCGGGAGGTGAAGAACCCAAAGAAGAACAAGTAATGGAGAAGGAAACTCGCAAGAGTTTGGAAGACGTGACCAAAAATGACATTGGACCACGAGAAGCCCAACCAGCCAAAGAAGGGCAAAAAACAGAGGTTCCTGAGACGCTGCCCAACGAGGGCCGAGACGTTTCGGAGAAACTGACAACAAGAGCAGAGCCAGGGGTGGAGCAAAATGCGGCGGAAACGCGAGGGATCACAGCACCTGATGCTCACCAAACAAATGCGAATCACGATATCGAGAAGAAGTTGGATAGCAAGGGAGTAGACGAGATAGTTGAGGGGGGAACAACCAGCAATGCTGTCAAGAATGCCGATTCTTTGGCATGCATTGGGGCGGCGCATCTGACGACTCACGACACGGATACGATGCGACGGAGGCAAACGATTGACGATGAGTCCAACATGACAGAGCCTCCGTCTGGACCACAATGACTTTCTACGCTTTCTACGAACGGGGTCGACGAAAATTGAGTTTCATTCTTTGCATTGTTTTGATAGCATACTCTTCTCTTGTGTAATAGCGGGCAACCAGCAGGCATTTCGCATATTGGGGCGCAGACATAGGTATCATGAGTTTTGAAGATTTTGTTTCTGGCGTTGAGTGGCGATGGAAAGACTGCAAGGAGCAACTGTATTGGATGATTGTAACGGTCTATGAGAATCTTGGTAACCGACAGCTGAAGGAATTGCCATTCTAACGTGTAGTATTTGCATATATGATTTCGGTCAGTTTTAATAGTATGGAAAAGGAACCCGACAATGGGCCCCATTATTGTGCGTGCAGATGCGTATTCGTAGTCCCTCGTGATTAAGAATTGGAGTAATGTCGGAGGGCAGCTCTAACTTAGATGCTGAAACTCGACGACATGCAATTGAAGCGTTGGAAAACCCTCGTGGCTCTGACGCAGGGTCGGCAACTGACGGGAGACGCAGTGTGCGCCACCCGGCACAATGCGATGGAAATGTTCTGGAAGCTGACAGTGGACGGGAGGATGTGAGGGTGGTGTCACGTGATTATACATCACATCACTCCTTCAGGTACCTTAAGTTACCGTAGCAAGTGCAAGTGCCGCCAAGTTTTTTCTCCCATTGCCTCCCGCATGGGTGAGGATGGAAAAACAAGGGAAGAGGCAAAGAATGCAAAGACGATTCGTCGGCTGGGTCCTCCTAGGCTTGGCGGACCCCGATCTTCGTGTTTCTGTTGGGGAAAAAGCTGGGGGAGCGAGGGTGGCCCCCTGGTACGTACCGGCAACTGCCCCCGCCGTTGCGAGACCCTGGCGCCTACCTTACCTTAGGTTGCGAGACACAGATTGACGACGGGGCTCTAATGAGATATGGAAGGCTACGGAGTAAAAATAAAGGGGATCGTGTCACGGGAGAAGCAAATGGGCCGAGCCATGGTTCGATCTGAGGAGGGAAAGGTAGGAGGATTCAGGGAGAGCGGGGACCACGAGTTCGCGGCAGGGCTGGATATTTGATGGTATTTTGCTTCTTTTTGGGATTGAGGTTGGGGGACGGACTGGAAATCCAACTCTTTCGGTTGGCTGTTGGGTTGGCGATTGTAGGGAGTACGTAGTGGATGATCCGAGGTTCCTGAATGGTTCCAGGTCCTGAATGGTTCCAGGTTGGAACGGCAATTGATGCACATGGCATTGCATGATGCTCTGATGCATGATGCTCTGATGAGGTGATTGTCGGCGTTGGGCGGGCGCTGCAACGACGATATCAAGGTGAGCTAAGGTAAGACGACTGTAGGATGTTGACCGAGGCACAGAGTACGCCGTAGTGACGTTAGCGATGCTGGGTGCTTCAGAGCTTGGGTTGGTACATACAGTAAGATCTTGGAGATAAGCGTCCATACCTACCTACGCTACGTCAAGGACTCGGGTCGGCATGACCGGATGTGGAAACGTGCTCTCAACGAGTCTAGAAGATATGGGATTTACACGTCAACACCTCGATTGGGGTCAATTTGCCACTACACCCATCTGTGCTTGACATCACTCACTTGCACCGTTTTACAGTACGATTTGTGCATTGAGTAATTGCTGAACTAACTTATCCGTTCCGTACAGTAAGTACGTAGCACCATGGAACTCATCAACTGGACGTTTGAATTGCTGATGACCTCCGTTACCTCTGTTGTTAGGGCAAATGGTCAGCATCGCCTCTTGACCGTGGAGCTCTAGGTACCTATTGAAGCGTGGTCGAGCTTGCTCCATCCGGAGCCCTACGAAAACCCAGCACGCAACCAACCACCCAGCTCCAGCTCCAAGCGGCTCCCGCTCCATCTCCTCTCCTGTGGGAGCTACCCCTGCAAGGCACGCACTGGCTCCTCTTTGGCGCGTTGCCTCTCGCAGGGTTAGGTGAGATGTGCCATTGCTCGAAGGAAAGGTATCAGCGCACCTAACTAAAGGCAGAGAATACCTTGAAGGATGGCAAGGGTACCGTCCTTGCCTCAAACGGCAACCGGGTGCCCGGCCGGGCCCCGTAGCTACCTACCTACCTATTGGAGGGGGGGGCAGCCGCCAAAAAAGTTGTTG
>JAAVUK010000033.1:0-68708 GCA_014899095.1 Fusarium buxicola | reverse complement strand
GTCGATATCACCGCTCGCGACAACACTTTTGAGCACTCCCGCGACGACGACGACGACGATTGACGGCTTTGGCACTTGTCCGCGCATTCAACTTCAGTGCTAACATGCTCCAGCGGCCGAAACAAGAAGGGCCGCGGCCACGTCAAGCCCATCCGATGCAGCAACTGCTCGCGATGCACCCCCAAGGATAAGGCGATCAAGAGATTCACCATCCGCAACATGGTTGAGTCTGCTGCCATTCGTACGTTCCCCCCCTCTCGAATCGCTCCAACACTCGCTCACAATTTCCACAGGTGACATCTCGGATGCCTCCGTCTTCGCGGAGTACACCGTACCCAAGATGTACCTGAAGCTGCAGTACTGCGTCTCTTGCGCCATTCACGGCAAGATTGTCCGGTACGTTGTCCTTCCTGGGAGTGTGACAACTGCGCCTTGGTTGCGTATGTGCTTCAGATGAGCCTTGGTCGTACTTTGGAACACTTCCCACTCTCTCTCTCTCACCGCGTCGAGAGCAGGAGTTCCCCCCCTTTGAGGTACGTTGAGCAGTGAAAAGCTGACAGTGTCGTAATAGTGTCCGATCTCGCGTTGGCCGCCGCAACCGTGCCCCTCCCCCTCGTGTCCGGTACAACAAGGACGGCAAGAAGATCGTTCCTCTCACCCCTAAGGTCTAGATGTGTCGATGCTTGGGATGGAGTCAGGTTATGATAGCTGCATTCAAAAACGGATGGGATGTTTACGTGGGATTATGAGTCTAAGAGATTCCAAAATTGAATCGGACGACATTTGATGTCCACACGTCTTTGACAAACAATTCTTCTCGCGTCGCTATGGAGTCCGTGACGTACTTTTTCCAGTTTGCATGTGATTGGTAAAATGGTGGTACGCCTCATATCTTGATCTGCCGGTTGACCTGCGTTTATCACAAGCTCCTCGATCGATAGATTAAATTTCATTACATCCTAGCATGTCGAACCAAGCACTATTTGCCGGACTAAAGACAAGCAAGTCGCCTGAAGCACGACACCTTGCTTTGCTAGTGGGTGATGTGTTATGTAGGATATTTGCAAGCCAGTCCACGATGGTGTACTGAGTAACCAAATCGTTGGTGTAGAACTCGAACGCGGCTTACATGCGGCACAGCTGTGAGACTTGGACATGGGAAGGAAACTTGATGTGGTAGGGAGTAGTTATGGCAAAGTTGCGTTTGGAGAGAGGAGGGAAAGGAGATGTGGA
Source organism: Fusarium buxicola (assembly GCA_014899095.1). Taxonomy (NCBI): domain Eukaryota; kingdom Fungi; phylum Ascomycota; class Sordariomycetes; order Hypocreales; family Nectriaceae; genus Fusarium; species Fusarium buxicola. Next base: position 67,475 of record JAAVUK010000033.1, on the reverse strand, counting down.
GGAATGGGCGATGGAGAAGAATTGTGCTGGAGGTTCCGGCCAAATAGGAGGCTATTCTGAAGGGTAACAAATGAGAATACTCCCTTCGAAGCAACACCCAACCCGACTGACACATTTGTTCAGTTTAAACAATTCTTGAGCGCACTCTCATTCAACTGCAAAGAACAGCCCCAAGTGAACTACATTCCTCAAGTACTACTTCGTATGCAAGTTCTAACCCTCCAATCTACCCTAAATCACGCCGTCAAACTTGACCAGCTCAGTCCCATTCTCCGAACAAGCAAACGCGTCAACACAAACTCCCCCTCCACAGCAACTCCCCGTCAGACACAAGAAGCCATCCTCACAGTCCCCATCAGCCTCACAGCCTCCCCCCGCATAGTTCTCACACTCGGTCCACTCAAACGCCACGCCCATCCCGGCCGCGCTCCTCCCGCAGACACACCCCGTGCCCTCGATGATGGCCTCCCGAGGATAAGCGCACGTGTCGGCATCGCCCTCTGGCTCGGCGACGCCGCCGTTGGGGCAGCATGCCATCTTCGAGGGGTCTTGGATGGTCACGTTGTAGGGCCGCGTTGACTCGGGTGCCCAGTTGAGCGTCGTTATGGCGGGGATGCGCGTTGCGCCCGCGAGGAGGGTGACGTTGAGGGGGATTTCGCCGGCGTGGAGGGCCTGGCACATGTCGTTCTCGAAGCTTCGATGGGTGTTGTATACGTCGATGTATTCTTCAAGGGCGCCGGCGGATGAGGCTGTGCTCTTGGAGAAGAAGGCGCGGAGAGCGGCCCAGAGTTTGGTGTAAGCCATGACGGCTGTGTCTGCTTCTTGTCTTGCTCTCTCACTGAGGCCTCGATTGTAGAGGTCCTTGCGGAGCGACGCCGGGTCAAGTATGTCATGGGCAGATGCTTCCAGTGTGGTGACTACCGTAGACAGATCGGGGCATGAGCCACCGAAGGGGTCTATGGTGATCATGTCGATGATATTGTTCTTGATGGCCCATTGGCATCTCAGAGACCCGGACTTGGATCCAGGAAATGTGCAGTCAAACTCCCATCGTCCTGTCGACTCTTCAACTGCGATATCTGCGCAGACGGTGTCGCCGACAAGGAGCTGAGGATATTGCCGGAGAGCCTTGTTGACAGGACTGCCACATTGGTCGCGCAGATAAAGAACCTGGGTAAAGTCCATGTCCTCCATGCGCTTCTGTCGTTTGATAGCAGCACACTGTACACCGGCTAGCTTCGCTATCTGCTCATACATGTCCTTGATCCGGATAGAGACGTCGTATGTGCAGCTGCTCGCCGAGAAGTGAATCCCTTCAGCATCCAACGTCATCGAGTTTCCAGCAGGATCAACGACTGAAGCCACTCCTCGACGGGAGATGTCAACAAAGTACGTCCCCCCGACTTCATCACGAACCGTGAGATAGAGCGGGCTGAGCCCTTCACTCTCAAACTCGACGGACTCGATATACGGTATAGGAATCGAGATGTTTTCCTCTCGCAGTCTCGAGTTGTACAACAACGCACGACGAGTCGAGTCGCCCTCGGGATCCCGCGCCAGAGTATGGCACGTCTCTTGTGAGAGGGCTGCAGTACGCGTGATCTGTGTAAAGTTGGCAGCTGGAAACCCGGCTGCCGTTGCGTTGCCGAGGCGAGAAACGGTGCTGTTGGAGAAGCTCCCGGATGTAACAGCTGTGGGTGTAGGACTTGTGGGAGCTGCGACAGAGCCCATGTCCCCTGAGGTAGAGAATGTGGTATTCCCGCCCGAAGCAACACTGCTACTTCGTGTTTGACTGGGAACGACCCAGGAGTCGGTTGGGAAGGGTACAGCCGATCCCGATCTGGACCAGCTGGCAGTCGGAATAGAGACGGTACCCCCTGGAGCAGAAGTTGTGGTATTCCCACCAGGCGGAGCGCTTTCGCTCTTCGTTTGACTTGGAACAATCCCAGAGTCTGTCGGGAAGGATATAGTAGGAAAAGGTACAGTTGGGAAAGGGACAAAAGTTCTTGATCCGGACAAGCTGATAGTCGGGAGAGTTATACTTGAGTTCCAGCCCACAAACGTCGACGTAGGCCGAATGGTGGGAAGTGAAACTCGTCCTGTGCCACTCCCTGGAAGCCCCGACGTTGAGTTCCCAGGAACAGGCCACGGAAGCGAGCCGATATTCGTGTTCCAGGTTGACCGAGTTGCCCCAGAACGCGTCATTCCAGGCTCACCAACCTCTGAAGCTGTCCTAGATGTGACACTGAGAGTAGACGCTGAAGGCTGGGTCTGATTCAAAGGTCGCGTGAATGACACGGTAGCCCATATATCAGAAGTTCGGTTCTGAATCCGTGAAAGCGACACCGAAACTGTTCCCTGGACCGACGTTGAAGTTCTATAGTCGGTACTATTCCAGGAACCCCTGGTGCTTGTGATTCTGCTATTGAACGTTGAGCCACTGGTGCTGTCTGACCTTGTCCGAGGATTAGTTCCTGTTGGTTCCCCAAAAGATGACGAAGCAGATCGAGTCTCGTTCCAAGAGCCCCTCGTCGTTGACCTTGATCCTTCAGTTGTTGTCATCCTGGCCGAACCCGAAGGCCGCCCTGGGCCAGGCCTTCCTCCGGCAGACTCGGATGTTTCCGAAGTAATCTGGCTGGTCGTTTGCGAAGCTGAAACCGCTGTTGCAACCGTACTGTGCCCCGTTGTCCCTCCGGACGAGTTGGTCGATGCTGTAAGAGCATTCGAGCCCGTCAAGATACACTCGCACTACCTCACATAAGCACTTCTACCCAGCTTCATATGAAAGACCGCTCACGTAGGATGATATCCGCGTCTGGTTATAGCTCACGTACTGCGCAGGTGTGCTATACCCCCTACCGCAGTGATTCCCTTCCAGAACACTCGAGCAAAACTCGCCGCCATCGCCAATGAGGGACGTGTAGAGTGCATCGTGAGGACATGTAGTCGTTGAATTCCAGCTGGCAGGAAAGGCGGACGCCAGGCGAAGGGGGATGAGAGGCAGTAATCTCCACATGGCGGAGAGTGAGGGAAAAACGAGCGTTGATGGGTGAAGAGTGCGAGACTGCTAGTCCAAGACCGCCTGGACGTTACTTATAGGACGTAACCATCACGAGCACCTCCTTGATGGACGAGTTGTTGCGCAGTGAGCCTCCGAAGAAGAGAGTGCAACGAGGCCGCCCATACTCCCATCGAGTCTCGCCCCTGATACCATTTCCATGAACTCCGAATCAACATCTGAGACTCAAACCAAGGAACGCGCTGCGAGACATTGCAGAGAATCTGCCGAGACACCACGCTGTGACGACTTGAATCATTTCACAGCTAGACTCGATCTCGGCACTTCTGGCTACCTCCCCCTAGTCCGGTCATCTCTCACAACTGTCATCCCCATATTCTGCGTACCACTGCGTGTGCACCTGCTAGATCGATGGTTCGCCGCAGATCCAACGGGTATCCGCATCGTGTTCACGAGGCACCAAGATCGCCTGGGACCTCGAGTGAATAGGGGGAGAGGCTGAAGGCGCAGCGCTGAAGGCGAGTGGCTTAGGTCCTTAATGTCCCAGGTCAGGCCTCGAAGCCAGAACGGAGAGGTGACCCACGGTGACACGAAGGCCGGTTCCTGGATCGTGGGACGCGAGTGTGGTACGAGTAGGTGACATGATGATGACAATTTCAGAGCGTCGAGGGCGAGTCTCGTCGTTTTGGAGTGTGGCTGGTTAAGGAACAAGGACATATAGTCCAAGTTTAGAAAAGCTTAGACGAGATGAGATACGCCTTAAGAAGAATCGCGCCAGTGAACAACAGAGCTTCGTCAATACAATCATGAATCTACCCTTTATCCTGTCATCATTACCCATCAATCCACGACCCAAGCTAAATCCACATTCATCATCATCATATACACACGGCTAAATACCTTCTAAAATTAGACAACTCTCATCACCGGAATGGTAATATCGTACTATTGGCTCCTCCTTGGACCCTTTGCTGCTGCTGCTGCGGTCTCACGATAAAGTCCTTGTTCTCTATCGTCACACTCTTGGTCATATGATTGACCTTGTACACTCCCACCAGCCGCGCCGCAAGCTCAAACATGTTGTTGCGCAGCGAAATGACAATGAACTGGGCGTTCTTGGTGCGCTCCTTGATGTAATTGGCAACGATCGAGACCTGGAAACTGTGTCAGCAACTGTCAAGATACGAAAGAGCAGGGGGGCGATGCGGCATGCCCACGCGAATGTGAACACCGTTGGCCGAGTCGCAGCCGAATGTCTCAGGGGCAAGGTAGCACTCACGTTTCTGAAGTCCAACGCAGCATCGATCTCGTCCATGACATACAGAGGAGTCGGCTTGTAGTGATGCAAGGCAAACACCAGAGCCAAGCTGCTCAGCGTCTTCTCACCACCAGAGAGATTGCTGATGTTCTTCCAGCTCTTCTTCGGAGGCATCACACTGAACAAGATGCCTTCGCTGAAGGGGTCCAGACTGTCGACGAGCTCCAGCTCCGCGTTTCCTCCCATGGTAATCATCTGGTACATCTCCTTCAGCCGGAGTGAGATGGCACTGAAACCTTCCATGAAGCCTTCCAGCCGCAAGCGTCGTAGGTCGTCGCACCGTTTCTTGGCGGAATCTCGTTGTGCGATGGCAGACTGGAGATCCGAAGACCGAGCCGCATGCTCTTCCACTCGCCGTCGGTATTCGGAAAGGACACCCAGATCGACATTGACGTTCTGTGTCTTTTCCTCCAAAGCCGCGATCTCGCCCTTGAGTGACTTCTCGCTCATATCGGCAAGCTCGTCCGGGGTATACCGGGGAAGTTCAATGGGCTGGCTGCTTGACTGCTCTTCTTCCTCTTCCTGCTCCTCATCTTCTTCTTCTTGAGGAGCATCAGTCATGTCCACATCATCCTGGGGTGCATCATCCATGTCGACATCCTCATCGTCGCCAGGCTGTGTCTTGACCTGCCCCTGGGACTTGGGCTGACCAGTAGCCGAACCACCAATGAGGTCGTCGATACCCTGGAGGACAAGCTTGGATAGCTTATCATCCCAGTGGCGGAGTCGCGTCTGATTCTCAGCAAGGGCCTTTTGGTTCTCTTCCAGCTTGTTGCGCATCTCGATTTCGACCGCTCTTGTCTCGTTCAGCTCAGCTGTCTTCTCATCTAGCTCAGTCTTGAGCGACTTCAGTTCCTTCTTCTTAGCGATCAAGCCCTCCTCAGCCTCGGTGACTTGACCTTGGAGCTCCTCGGCTCTCTCGCCTTGGTTGTTGATGTCGTCTTCAAGCTTCTCCAGCTCCCGGGCAGCCGCTTCAAGTTCTTTGGTTGACTTCGCATAGTCCCTTTCTAGCTTGACCTTCTGCTTCTCAGCTTTGACTTTGCGGACCTCTGCATTGGAAATTTCTTCGCTGTTCTGAGAAATTTCCTCCTTGATAGCGTCGAACTTGGCTCGTTGCGCACGAAGCTTCTCGCCTCCCACTTCCATGATCTTGTCCTGCAAAGCCTTGATCTCTTCCTCTACACTGGAGGTTTCTCCATGAAGCTTCTCGACCTCCTTGCCAAGCTTGGCAATCTCCTTTTGCAAAGTGGCAATGCGGCTGTTATCAGTAGCCGAAGGCTGTTGCTCCTTGCTGACTTCTTTAACACGTCGCTGCATGTCGGCAATGTTCCTCTCGGCGCTCTCGATTTCTAGACCGATCTTTTGCATCTTGGTATCGAGTTGAGGAATCTGCTCGTTCAGCTCTTTGAAACGAGTCTCACATTCGCGCTGGTATTCCTGGTATTCCTGGAACTTGGTCTCCCATCCATCGCGATCACTCTCAAGCTTGGTCACCTGCTCCTTGCTGACCTCTGATACAAGCTTGGATGACATGAGACCCCTTTTGACGGTCGTACCTCCACCCGACATGGTACCAGACTTGTCGATGAGCTCTCCGTCGAGAGTGACAACTCGCCATCGCTTCGCGCCATAGGCAATCCTGTTCGCCTGCGCGAGGTCTATGGCGACAAGAGTATCTTGCATAGCATGGTAGAAGGCGGGCCGGAACTTGTCTTCTTTGGCCGTAACGAGGTCAAACAATCGAGGGGCGTTCTCGGGAGTCTGGATAGGCGACATATCTCGAACCCTCAACTTGTCCAAGCAGATAAAGTTACCTCGTCCGACGTTGTTTTTCCGTAGATACTCAATACACTGCTGACCAGCCTCGACCGTCTCGGTGACGAAATTGTCGAGGGCGCCACAAGCTGTCGAGATGGCAACATCGTACTTTTGATCAATGGCACCGAGATTGCCAAGTCGCCCATGGAAGCCATCAATGCGGCCTGACTCCTTCATGCGCATCAGCGCAGCAAGAACATTGCCTCGGGCTTGTGTATTAGACAGGCTTGAGCGAGCCTCGTCGGCCTTCTGTCGCGCGTTCGAGATCTTTCCGCGGATCTTGGGTTCCTGCTCAGAGAGGACCTGTAGCTCGGATTCCATCTTGGCAGCCTCCTTTAAGAGCTCGGCCTTTTCCGCCTGGCAAGACTTGAGCTCCGCCCGCTTGGCAGATTTCCCCTCCTCGATGGAGTTGATTTTGGCCTCGAGTTCCTGCAGCGCCACGGCGCCGGCATTGGCCTTCTCTTGAAGAATGTTTAGCTCACTCTCTGCAACCGCAATGGCTGACTGTTTCTGATTGATCTTCTCCATCCATGGTTCCAGGGCCTTTTGTTTGGTGGCGATCTGATCAGAGAAAGCTTGAGTCTTGCCTTTCAGACCTTCACGAATCTTGGTAAGTTCGGCTTCAGCAATCTGCACTTGTTCCTCGAGCTCGGCAATCTCTTGCGTTCGAGTCTCGATCTCCTCTCCACATTGCTCGATGGTCTCGTCAGCTTCGGCAGAGGTTATCTCAGCATTGTTGATGGTCTTTTCGAGCTTCTTCCGTTTGTCTTCTAGGAACTTTCGCTTCTCATCGAACTTGACGCGTTCCTGCTCAAACTTGGCCATCTCCTTGACCAAAGCCTGCGTTGCCTTCTCTGAGGCCTCAAACTCCTTGGCACCCTTGGCGTACTCCTTCTGGAGGGTTTTGATGATCTGTTCGCCGCCATGATGCTTCTCGAGCTCGGCGTCTAGCTGAGCTTGCATCTGATTGGTCGCTTCCTGAGTCACGACGACGTTTTCGTTGCATTTGTGGATAAAGAGCTGATACAATGCAGACTGCTTCGTCGCCAGCTCATTCTCGTCACGAATGAAAGCGATTGCCTTGTCTTTCTTGTCCTCAAGGCTATTCTTTTCCTTCTCGACGTGCTGAACTCGACCGCTCTTCTCCATACAAACGTCGTTGAGAGTCTCTACCTCGGTAGCAGATTCTTCAATCGGTGCCTTGTACTTGGAGGTTCCGATGATGTCCTCGAGATATTCGAGCAAACCGTCTTCATGATCGTTGGCGGCCTTGGCCTTCATTTGAGCAATTGATTCGACTTCACCTTGGAGGATCAGGAATCGTTTGTGGTCAAGATCGACACCTCGGTCTCGCAGCAGGGTGGTGACTGTCGTAAAGTTGGATTCTTTGCCGTTGATGTAGTATTTGCTCGAATTGTTTCGGAAGGCTTTTCGCGAGATGATGAGTTCGGAATCGGGAATGACCTCGTGGCCACCACCAGGCTGAGCATATTAGCAATCAGTCTGACTGGAGTGCTGGACTACGTACCTGGTCCATAACCTCTTGGAAATGAACGGCGACCTCGCAAAACTCCAGGTTCGGATGTTGTGCTGAGTTGTGAATTAGAGCCGAGATCTTGCCCTGTCGCATCTTGCTGGCGCGGAAACCAAAGACGAACAGCAGCGAGTCGATAACGTTGGACTTGCCGGAACCATTGGGTCCTACGACGGAGGAAAAGGACGCATGGAAGGGTCCGACTTCCTGTCTACCCGCATAACTCTTGAAGTTGTTAAGGATTAGGTGCGTCAGGACAATACGGGGCTTGGGTGTCGTGTCCTCCACAATCGGCACGGTCATGGTACGTGATTTGAGTACAATGTCCATGGGCTTCTCCATGATGGTATCCATGGGCTTGATAGGCTTGACGGTAGCCTGAGTATCATCGGCGTTTGAAGTATTCACACTGGAAGTCGTAATATCCGCTAGAGGAGATCCCTGGATTTGAGAAGTCTCTGGAGAGGTTGGCTTTGGTGTTGGAGGAGAAAGGTCCGGTACTGATGAAATCGAGCTTCGCGTGGCCGTGCTCTTGCGTTTCCGAGGCGAAGCCTTCTTTGGGGAATCGGGCTCAGGCTTAATTGTTGAATCGGCATCAAAGACCTCGCTTGGCTCAAGCGAGGCGACTGGAGTAGCGGACTTTCGTGGACGGCCGCGTCCCTTGGGAGCTGCGGGAGCTGGGGCAGGGGTTGAGGACTTGCGCCCACTCCGAGTCTGTCGCCGAGGGCTCGGTTGTGGTTCTGGCTCGAAGTCCTCTTCGTCATCTTGTTGGACTTTGGAAGTGTTGGAGATTTCGTCCTCGTCGTCAGAGTCAATGATAGCGGTGCGCCGGGTTGCGCGCCGGGTTGGTCTTGTCGGGGGTGTGGCCGACATTGTGAAGATGGATGTCCTTGTCGCATAGACAAGACGAAGAGCTGTATGAGGGTGTTTCGTCAATAATCAGTACAAACAACTAATGGCTTGAGCAACCTCAAGGTAAAACAAACTCTGGTGCGCAAATGCCAGTTGACAAAGTATCAAAGGCGTTTGTGTCGAGGGAACTGTAAAGTGATTGCGCCCCGCGTTTGTTTAGAAATGTCCAAATCGGTCGGCAGTTTAGTTTGTAAACAATAACTACCTAGGTACCTACGTACTGCCCAAATCTTACACCGCGGGGTGCGCTGGCCTTAGAGGTCACGTGATGACGCGACAGAGCTCTGCTTTTGCTTTGCATCACCTCGCGATAGCTACAGTAATTACCTACTTAAGCTCAGTCACAACATCGCTCGTGTTTCGCAACATCCACCCGAATTCTCAGGATCGCTGGCAAATCTGTCAAAATGTTTGACTACACGAATTTTCACCATATATTTGCTGCTGGGCTGCCAAACCCCTACGATCGCAAGGCCCAGCAAGAAATCGACACCTGTCGCAAGAGCTTTGATGGTGCTCTCTTCATTGATCGAGTCCTGAGGGCTGTAGGAATTAGCAAGGGTAAACGTTCTTCTCGACAGCTAGCTTCATACTTTTACTGACTGCTTATTTTTGTAGCCAAGGTCTACCCTCCCAAGACCGATAATGCGTTGAAACAATTGCACCAGCAAATCTGCGAAGCGAACATGTCCATGCACCATAAGTTCTCCATCTTTTACTACATCCTCCTCGACTTCGACCAAACCTCCGGCCGCGAGAACATCTCGGAGACCTTTGTCGATGCGTCTGGTACGCCCAAGACATACCAGATCTTCATGAAGGGCTTGTGGTATCTAGACAAACAAGAGTTCTCTGTGGGTTCCTCCGTTGCTCACCGACAATACCGACGACTAACTTTTGTCCACCCACAGCGAGCGCTTGAGTACATCTCGCATCCTTCGCTCATCCCCGACTTTGCCGACGATATCATCACCGTCCTTGTCCGCCGCGCCTCCGATAACGATTATAGCATTGCGCTCTCCTACTTCTACGCCGTTCAGCCTATTCTCAAGACCTCGGCCGCTCTGGAGCTCCTCTTCGATGCCATGGCACAAACAAACGTGTCCGAGGCTCTTTTCTACTCTCGAACGTATCCTCTTCATACACGCGAGCTACTGTTCCGACAATTGGTGGCTGCTGTCCTAGAGTATCGAGGCGAAAACTTCTCAGAGAGGGCCACGGAACTCGCTTTCTTGCCCTTTGACAATGCGGAAGAGGGCTGGTTCGAGGAGTATCTACTTAATGGCAATGGAAAGAACCACAAGAAGGCCAAGGATACGCTCCTGATTCGAAAGATTGCCTGTGATCAGTTCTCTGAAGTCGCCAAGGTGCGACACGGTGGGCACTGGTCTGGTATTCTTGAAGGAATCAAAGGAGGAATTAACGGACACGCAGAATGAACTATGTCTATGGATTTAGTGACTGGGAATTTGGTAGTTGGTTGCGCATAGCGTCGGCGTTGATCAGGATTAGCCGCGTCGCCCCTTTAGCCGGATAATGGCCATTGGCGGGCATTTTGAGAATTCATCATTCGTAATAATACTGCGCCGCTTTCTCATTGATACCTGAATGAATTGAATAACTGCCTTTGGAGCAGCCATTAATCCGAAGGGCCTATACGTGGTAGAAGTTCGTAGATTCTTGGTCAAGGTGTGTAGAGCATGTAAGAAGTCGGAGGACTCCGGACAAGCAAAATTCTAGAATGGCACGCAACTATGATGAGGTTCAAGGCAATGGATTTCCGCAAATTTCTTCTTCGTTGTAATCAACGTAAGACATCTTGTAAGTGGAAACAATGGGTATGTCGAAGCATACATGACAATAGTTAGAAGGACCATGCCTACCCAGGCTGCCATATGCTAGTTCTCCTACTCTCTTTATCTGAGGCTAAGTTGATCGTGTCCCTTACTTCGACGTTCCTGAGCCCACCCGCGTCTTCGTCTTCCAAGTGCTGGCCAACTTGCGTCTCACTTACTCGAGAATCTCGCCTGAAACATCTGCCCTTTTCCCAATACCAATACTCTTTGCAGCACACGCAACTATACATGGAGATACACAAGTCTCAACATTATCGGCACCCTTGCAGCTTGAATAGCAATCCTTGTTGCATTTCGTCTGGTAATGAAGACAGTTAGGTTCGCTCGTCATCAAGACAGTTGACAAAGGATGTGGACAATACCCTATCAGAAGCCTAGAAGTCAAGCGTCAGTCAGGAAGAATACTGGTATGAGCAGTTGCAAAACTAACCCGCTCTCGCAATTCGACCTTCCCTTGCGGCGCCGCAAGCGCTGTGCTGGCGAGGAAAACAGCAACAAAAGATGTCAGCATCATAGTGAACTGTGGACTTGTTTGAACTAAGCTGTGCAGAAGATCTTGGGAGAGAAAGAAGATTCGGGTGAGCACTCCGTCAAATATTGATGAGGATGTTGAGGATGTGAGAGAGTCGCAGGCCGGAGCAGCGGTTTATAAACTTTAGCAGAATACGATGTGACGGGACCTTGAAAGCCACGTCATACTTGAATCCTCAGCACAATGTCCAATCGCGAGTGTTCCTTCGATTCTGGCCCATCACGTTGTGGAACTTGTGTTGGTGGCGAGCTGCTTCATATTCACACTGACGTATACCGCAAGTCTGAGAAGCCCAGAACCAAGTTCTGATCACGAAGTTTGTTTGAAAATCCCTACTCACTGCGTCCAGTAGTTTCTCTTGAAGGCTTAGTGAGGCCATGTTAGTGGCTGTGTAGAACCAACACACATAACTAGAGCCAACACACCTAACGAGCCGCGATCTACTACCCAATAGGGTCTCCCAACAACCTCTCGCAATATGAGCCCACTCCTTCGATGTACGGCCAGGTCTCAACAGTGCCACCACTTGATGTTGGCTTCGATGTAGATCTACACTCATCTTAGCTTGGCAGATGTAAGCGAGCCGCAGGTTACAAAATGGTCATTGATGGTGTCGGACAAACATTTTGAGGATCGATCATTACGAGAACGGCGTATTGTTGCACATATTTGAATTCTGGAGGTTCAAATAATTCAGATAATGGGCTGGCTTTGAGAGCAAGAACTGATCAGACTCACTGGTGGGTGAGTGGGTGAGTGGCTTGCTGGCCTCCTGGAGGCGGCTCACCTCGAGTTCAAGTAGAAGCCAGGCCCTGCCGGCACCGAAAACTTTGCAAATGGTAGGATCTCTTAGAGTTTGAGGGGCTTAGCATCGCGACATGTCCCTGTAGATCTAAAGTACTTCCCCTTTTCGACAGCTCCAGTGCATGGGTGTAACTGCTGAGATGCTGAGCCTATAAGCTCTCAGATCCAAGCTACAACGTCGCTCTAAGGTGGAGAAATGATGAGTACTAATCACAAAATATATTGAAGAAATCGACCATCGGAACATTGAAGCAATACGAATGGGTTTTAGTGTAGAACGGTAAACATGATATCGCCAGCTCCAAGCTCCTCCCGGCGTTCGCCCAACCCCATTAACTAGCCCTTGCTTTCACCCCCTCGTTAGATAGACATGGAAGAGCTAAAAGACACCTTGTGAAAGTCTGACTCTATGAAGCACTTTCTTACGATCCAAGCACTCAATTGGCATACAAAAAACGCTCGCTCGTAGCGCCATCGTAAGCTACATGTCCCGATCTCGGACCTAAAGCAATAAGCCTCGGCCACCGACCACGAAGATGGCTTTGGTCATGGTTCAGACGATTGGATAGTAATTTTAACTCCAATCGTTTTCCTAACTATTCAGTTAGATAATTAGGTTTCCAAAGTAGAGCTAAACATATATTTTCGCTGGATGAGATACTGGGTCGGTTCCAGTCGGATAGCAATGGAGCTTCGGTTCTCAGATCTACACCCCGCATTCGCTCTTTGCTTTCCCAGCTGTCTTGGTAATTATCATTACATGTCAGCAACAGAGCGTAATTAACAGCGGAATATTGAATCTCAACTTCATTACTCACAGCAAGATGACTCGAACCCCGGTCTCTTCTAAAAAGGCACCGGCTACGCCGGCTAACCTCATGAACCAGGCCATCATCGCCAATGGCCTTGTCTTCACATCCGGCGCACTCGCCATGGATCCCGAGACTGGCAAGGTCATTGACGGAAATATTGAGGCTCACACGGTATTTCACCTTGTTTCCTAAGAGCACACTATTACAAGACCGGCGGTTTAATAAGAAATGCACAGCACCAAATTATCCGCAACCTCGGCGCGATTCTGGAGGAGGCCGGTTCAAGCCTCAACGACGTTGTTGAAGTCAACATCTTTCTGTCTGATTTGAAGTACTACGGCAAGATGAACGAGGTGTATGCGCAATACTGGGGCGATTTTAAGCCTGCCCGGACGTGAGTTGATGAGATGACTGGTGTCCTAGTACAAGTGCTAATTGTGTACAGGTGCGTCGCGGTCAAGACTCTTCCCCTCAACGCAGACATTGAGATCAAGTGCGTTGGAGTTGTCACCAAGCCCAAGTCAAAGCTATAGAGATATTGAACGAAACAATGCCTTCAGTTCGTGGCAAGGCCCCACACGGACCAACATTCTGTTATCGATCAAGCGCTTCTCACCTGCACACTCACCGGCACAGAGATACCCTCAAGTGCTGGCCACGCTCGCTCTGAACCCAACGCCGATAGCGGAATTTTTTATTGCTCCAGTACAGATATCCAAGAAGGTTGTCATGCATCTTGATCGTGTCTCGTGAATCTGCATAAATTAAGGGCTGCCCAAATTGAATGCCCAAACTGCTATGGAAAAGGCTTTGTGGCGATGCAATTCCTCCCACTTGTCTCAGCAGGGTTCCTGGTCCCGTGTTTCGCTAAGCGCTGGGGAGCCCGGTCCATCGGCAAGGCAGCCACTCCGCTTCTGCCGGGATGGGCCGTCCCTGGGCGCGCGCTTCCGATCCTGCGAGGCATCTGATTTGGTGCTTCGGTTTCCACCAGCTGGGCGGCTAGCGGTGCCACGATAGAGCTCCAACAAAATCCATATCTGCTGCTACGCTCAACGAGGCACGGGTTTCAGGGTTCCACTAGAACTTACTGTAAGTCTTCAGAAACAAGTACCGGGAGGGGCTGGCATGGCATGGGAACTGGCACAGGACATGTCTCTTAACGCCGATCTCCCGCCACCCGTCAGTCTCTCGCGAACTTGCTACCTCCCATTCGTCTTCAATGCGAGATCCTGCGACACCTCTATGCCAGACATAGCTTGGTGATTCCTTCCATCAACCAACATGGCTGGTTCCGACGAGAAAACGAATGGCTTCATCGCCTTCTTCGCTTCCGATTACAACACCTTCATCGCACTTATCGTCACCACTCCGATCTGCACAGCCCTACTATGTCTCTCTCTCAACGATACCCTCTTTTCCGGATCATTCCTCAACTTCGTGGTGGCGAACCGTCCTTCAGTTCAGTTTGGCGTACAGATTCTCGCCAACATGATGTCGGCCCTCCAGGTCGTCGTCATCTGCCGAATCATCAACCTCGGGGTTCGAAGACGCCTGAAGACGCATAGCATGAGCATGGACCAGCTACGAGCATGGAAGGATGCCATGGTTCCACGGATGAATTGGGACCTACCCATGGGTTTCGTCGCGCTTTTAGGTTCGTTTGTCTGCGTCTCCCTGGTCTTCAGCGCCATCTACGCCGCTGCAATGACCCCGGTCGAGAGGTGGGAGTACATCGACGGCAAGGTCCAGATTCCAAGTTGGAGCAACATGAGCCATATCAAAGAATATGCTTCAGAGGTCGGCGGATCGGGCCCAACAAAACACACGGCCCTCGGAAAGTTCTCCTACTCTGTAGGAATCCAGACTTTGGGCAACCTGCTTGCTGGGGCTGCCTCTGCGTCACCCATCCACAACTCGACTCGCATCCACGACAAGATTGACAGGACGGGTTATAACTATATCGGAAGATCCTATGGAGTTGGCGCTTCGGCAGGTCTAGGCAAGGTCAACTTCAAGGAAGGGCGCGATAGGCTCGGGTGGAAATATCAAGAGTTGGGATACGTCGCCAAAGTCAACTGCATCTACAATGCGTCCAGCGACTTCAAGTTCATAAGCCAAGGTCAAAACGGCTATACTTTCTCTGCAAGAGGAGAACTGCCGGATAGCGACGATGGCTACGAGGATTCCACCTACATTGGCTGGGGATTGGGCGGCAACATGGTGGCGATTGGGGTTGCGCATTTTGCAGGCGCAGACAAAAACAAGACAGTTGCGCCGGAGAGGAGGTATATGGCCTTTGCTGCCGGATATCACTATGATTTCTTGAACAATACGCAATGCGAGGTGGACTTCGAGCCGAGGCGATTCAATGTCACAGTCTACAGCAAGGGGAACAATATCACCGTCGTGCCAACCAACGACACCAAAGTCCCCGACATTGACCCCTCTCGTTGGCTCAAAGGCGTCTTGCTGCGCCAGTTCGAGCTGATTGCCAACGACGAAACGAACTTGTATGTGTCCATGGTCGGTTCGGCCATGAATACTTCAATTGCCGATCATCGCTTGCGTCTTGAGATGAACGGCACCCTCAAGTCAATGTCAGACAAAAATGTCACCCTACAAGGCGTCGAAAATGCAATCACCGCAATGGTGGATGATATGTTAGTTGGGTACGCCTCGGCGCAGTTGATGGTTGGAAACTTTGAAGAAGACGTACCGGGAAAGATACTTGTCACTGCTGTCGCCATCGGGGAAAAGAAGTTCACCATTGCCGCCTTCGCCCTTAACATGCTCGTCGCCTTGATTTTTATGATCGAGGCTTTCCGGACAAGGGGCTGGAAGGGTCTTCCAGAATTCGACCCTTCGGATGTCCGTCATGTCATGATTGCGGCATCGGAAGGCGGCGCCTCTCTTGGAAGAGTTGGCTTCACGAATAATGAGAAACTTGGAAAGATTCAATTGAGGTATGGCGAAACAGGAGCCGGAAGGTATGCCATTGTGGCAGAGGGTGAAACGTCTCCCACAGTCATGTACGAGAGTATGAGGTCGAACAGCAATTTCTCGTATGCTGGAGCGAGCAAACAGTCTGTGGTTGAGACTGTCACCAGATAAAGGTTATGAGGCATGAGAAGTACGAATCTCGACGGCATAGACGAATAATGAATGCTCAAACACGTATAAGCTAGCGTTGACCACTGCAATATTCGCTTCTGGGCATGTATAAATAATACATTTTATCATCAAGGACTGAAGCTCGCAAACAGCTCAAGTTCAACATGGAAATGCTCCCCCATAAATGAATGCTCCAAGATCGGATCCATCCACTTCCTCGCCAGAATTGGTGGTCCTCGTTATCGCCCAGCTGATGTGTCTTCATTCCACAAGGTACCAAGGCATCCGGACGTAGTCGCTGTACTCGTGACTTGAATGTTGGTTAGTCGCAGCCGGCCCAGCCTTGATTGTGTCGTTCAAGATTGTTGGGCAGTTGTAAGCAGGGCAGTCCGAAGCCAGGGCCCTTTCGTTGTCTGGTCCTTGCAAACTTCATCGATGCGACTTCAACTTTCAGATTTGACTGATCGTTAGTTAAGCATTTCAACCAGTAGTTCTATCATTAACCAAGTAATTTATTGCGCCTTTCTAACCGCTTCCAATGCATCCACTTTTGGTGTTGAGTCTTGTCTAGAGACTCGCAAACTCTCTATAATAGCAAGTCAGTGAATCGTCCAAGGGCATGGTGGACTGTGGCTTTCTTACCTGCCGGTTTTCCGCAAAATCGGTATAGAATTTATTCCAGATCACCCTCTCGATGCAACTCTCCGTGCCATTCTTCATATGGCACTCAGGCTGGTTCTCCTTTCGTAAATCCGGGTTCTGATTCCACGGTTTCGGGACAGGCCAATCGGAAAAGTGTACAAACTTGGCTTCATTCAACGCGGCCATGGGGTCCCATTCTTCGCGATCGGAGCCAAGGTACGCTGTGTGGTCCATGTTTCGATACTCGGCGGTGAGCATATCGTATTTACGATGCGGTAGTACAAGCGCGTGGTCGAGGTATAGACTATTGACAATTTCCATGTCGTAATCATTGGGCCCGATGGATTCCATCTTCTCCAATATGCGCTCGAACTCGACCTTACTGGGCTGCACGAGCATGACTTGTGACGAGAGAATCTTCTTGGGAGGGTTTTCGCTGTATAACCAGTAGGCTCGGGGCATCGCAACGGGACAAGGAGGGAGTTGGAAGAGCTCGTCCATGGGCTGGAGAACCATGCTGTCGGAGTCGAGGGAGAGGACGCGGGCGTATTGGGTTTGGTTAAAGGCAAGGAGCTTGGTAAACGAGTCGGCCCAGGTTGCTAAAACTATTGTCAGAAACAGAGGCCTAGAATTGATAGAATGATCTAGGTCAAAAGTGAGTCTTACCATCTTGGCCCTCACGGTGTTGGATCTCGATGGGCTGCAGTGCGACATTGTACTCATCGCGAGCTCTGATCAGAAGCTTTCCGGAATGGGAGCTCGACTGTTCGGCTTCGGGCGCAAGCATGTCGCCCGGATACATCATAACTCGATCCGCCTTGCTGCCCAGGCGATGCAGTGACTCGAACATCATGACCGAGTTGCAGAGGTAGTCTTCATTGGTGACATATTGGATGTAAGCAAATCTCGACCAGTCAACACTGTCAGCCTGAGTAGCATTATCTTCGCTACCATAGCTTTCGCTCTTATTGCTATCGGCAGACTGTTGGTCGTCGCCCAAGACGCCCCCGCTGTAGCCACCATTGAGCAGGTCGCTCTTCTCGTTGTCGGTCAAAGAAGAACTATCTGAGTAGACATTTGGTGTCGCAGCAGGACTCTCAGTACTCTCGGTGCTCGCGGTGCTCTCTTGGACTACGACTTTGTGGTTCTTCCATCCTTCGGGTATAGGAACTTGGGGAGGTTCATGATTAGAATAGCTAACGAGAAAATAGAATACAACTGTAAGAATGAAAATGCTCGGTATGAGCTTGAGCAAGCGCGACATGGTGGACGAAGATGTCACTTAGATCTGTGAGATAGAAGAGGCCAGCGGAACCAAGGGATTAAGAAGATGGACAAAAAGAGCATCGCA
The DNA here is from genome assembly GCA_014899095.1 of Fusarium buxicola. Lineage (NCBI taxonomy): Eukaryota > Fungi > Ascomycota > Sordariomycetes > Hypocreales > Nectriaceae > Fusarium > Fusarium buxicola. Next base: position 49,766 of record JAAVUK010000033.1, on the reverse strand, counting down.
AAGGGACCCCAGAAAAGGAAGAAATGAATTGGAAGCACCCATCGGGTGAGACATCAAGAGCAAGCTTCATAGGCAAGGGGGAAGGAGGCGAAATCACAGAGTACAAGAGGCGCCAACGCATATTATCACTTTGTGGTCGTGAAACCACGCATTGAAGCTATCCGGTTGGGGCTGTGAGCTCATGTACACAAGGGAGCAAACCCTTCTTTTGGCACCCGGCTATTGGGCTTTCTGAGGTCTTGACTGGTGATTCCTAAAGACATCACACCACGAACATAGTATCTACACAAGTTAGCCGTCAGCCACAAAAAGCAACTGGGTACCGACATAGAAAACAGAGGCTCTAAGGCACGCCAGGGGCATGTGGCGCCACGCTGCTCCATTCCAAAGAACAGCGCTTCCAGCTTCCCACATTCTTAGTATCGAAAAGCATTCGGCAATCAATGTTTGAGTTGAAGTTTGACCAGCTGGGGAGGAGGCCACCAGTGCCTTGTGCACAGCAGAACGATGAAGGGACGGAAACCTATAGTTTATGAACTTCGATCAAGGTATTGAAAAAAAGATTAAGGTAGGTACAGTAACATCGTGTGTGTGGTTCTTTCCAGGCGGCGTCTCAACATGTCAGCGCGGTATGGAAAGCAGCGAAACGCTGAGACTATCAACATGTGGCTTGAAATTAGCTGCCATAGCCTGAGAAACCCAGAAGTCTAATGGGGAATTAATAAAGAGGTATCTTGAAAGTACTCCGTAAGCTGACACTATTTAAACGCCCAAATCCGAACACCTATAATTACTATAAACACCAGGAACCTAGGGCAACTCGAATCTTTGATAAGAATACGGTTCCTTCTGCATCCCGAGGGGGGGTGTACCAGCTGGCAGCTCACGCGGCCACATTGAGTACCTATCAGCTGGCATCTCGCTTGGCGGCCACTTTTGGGGGGGAGTATAATCCATGGCCGTAGATGGTGGCAATGGTGTCGGTGTCTGTATGGCTTGGTTCCGACACTGACGCCGACGCCAGAGGAAGGCGGCTCCAATGCCCAACGTCAGGGCAGCAGCAGCGCCGATGCCAATGCCAATGCCGACTTTTGCGCCCATCGACATGCCTCCATTATCCTCGATTTTTCTGGTGCTGGTGCTGTCGCTCGTGGGAGTGGGAGTGGTAGCGGCCGCCTCTTCATCATCCCAGACGCCGCTCTAGGATGCCTTCCAATCGTTCCCGCCCTTGCTGATGGCATCATCATCCGTCGTTTTTATCGTCACGACGCGCGCGGTGGCCTGAATACTCCGGCCTGGAGCCTGGGCTAGCCACCACTTGTTGACGTCGGGGTCCCAGTTGGCGCCAACAAAGGCATCCTGGAGGAATGCTCGACCTAGGACATACTGTCCTTTGCCACTCACATGGCACGGAAAGTAGGGCGTGGGCTTGTCGACGAGGGGTGCTGTGAGAGTCAGATTGAGGTGCATAAAAGGAACCCGGATCTTGACTGGGTCGGTGTTCGAGTCGGAAATAAACGAGAAGCTCAAGGCTGAGGCGGAGTGGACAATTTCCTTGTATTTTTTTGACTCCGTATCCCAGAGGTACAGACCAAGGTCCTCGTCGAAATGCATAGGGAGGTTGGCGGCAATGTTATCGCAAGTTGACTTGGGAAGAGTGAGATAAGGAGAGCATCCATCTATCAAGACCTTGAACCCCCTCCCGATGGACGAGTTCCCCTTGGCAAGGAGATCATCTTTGGATTCGAAATCGAAGGGTGATTTGCTCCCAATGACATCGATGCCAATATCCCAAAGCGTAATGCCGTCCCTAAAGTTCCCGTCCATATTGATCACTTCCCCGACAACACGGTTCTGATCGTAGCCTCCGAACCAAAGAGAGCCGGACAGCGCTGGTTGCACTGATCCAATGTGCATGCCGAAGGAGTTCGATGGTGTGCGACCGTGTTCCCACATGAAGCCGGGTGGAAGACTGGCGTTGAGAGGGGGGCCGAGGCCTGAGCCGAAGGACTGGTTTGTCGAGCGAGTGCCACCCATACTCAGGCAGCCGGCGAAGAATGGCGACGTCTTGCCACCGGGATACTTGACCTTCTGGGAATCCAAGAGGGCAAGGCTCATATTTTCCACAGTACCGCCGTTGAACGTTACGCTGTCCACCCACCGGTTTGCAGCTTCGCCCTTCAGATTCATGCCGAGCATGTAGTTGTCGAGTGCGGCCGGCATGGCGATGCCCCCCGAATCGCCTGATTTAGATAAGTTGTAGGTACCGGCTCTAGAAGCGTAGCAGGTTCCCTTTCCGCAGTGTGCATCCTGGATCAACCACGTCTCCCAACTACCGCCTGGGAAGAGGCTCATTGGTATCTCCTTGTATCCCACATATGTCTTCACCGCACGCCAGGGGCCGTCCGGCCCAAAGATCTCTTCAGTCCATTTGATCTCAATGGGAGCTGGAGTGGCCGAGACGATGACGATGAAAGATGCCACCACAACGGAAAAGAGAGTCCAGAACATATCCAACAACTTCCCTAGATTGGGGAGTATCGACCAAACGAAGGTAATAATAAGAGATTCAAGTCTCCAACAAAACAATGAGACTACTGTCCCAATAGAAAAGGCCCGCTGAGCAGATGAATTCGAGGAGAAAGAGAGCATGAGCAAGATGGTGGGAAGAGAGCAGAGTAGGGTGTCTGCCGGGTCATGGCCGGGGACCCGGTGATCACCATGTGTTACGAGGCTGGACAACACAGGGAACCGCCCTGACAAGAACCTCCGCCTATTATCGCAGCATACGTCCTTCTAAGCCCACTCATCCTGCCGACAGAACAGCCAACATGCCCAAGGTGGAACCGCCACACTCAGCTTGGTGAAGAGTCAAGACCAACATGTTACGTGGTGAATCCTCCAGGGGACCCTGGAATTGCCCGCCAACAACCCACATCACGGTATTCATAGCAACAACTCTCCAACATGATCACATTGTTCAAACTCCTGTCTGATTAAAGAGAGATCGCGATGAAAGTTGGAGCCCACTGACCAGTTCTATTTCTATATTAACCAGTATAGTATTGAAGGCACCATAGCATAGGCACCTTAGCTATGCTGTTGTTTTAATCTACAACTAACACTAGGGACCGCTTAACCACAATGTTGGTACTTCATACTGCGTACCTAGTTTGGCTTTGCCAATAGCAGGGAAGAGCAAAGTCCAGCCTGGGGGGCCCTTGTCCTATCTCGCGAGTGCCATTGGAGGAGCATGGCTATCTTCGGAAAACGGAGACGTTTCGAGTATCCGTGCCTAGCGAAAAAACGCTACCAACGTCCGCTAAGGTCCGGATGTGACTCCCTCTATTCCAGGCGCGGTTGATTAGCGCCGACCTGCACCTAAGCGCTCTCCAGTACCCAATCAGTTCATCGAGAGCAACAAGGGTTCCTGAACGGCCAGCGCCATCTTTTCCCGTGCTGCAAGCCTCATGCCGCCAAGGCTGTTGGTCCGTTGATCTCTAATGGATCACATCAAGTGTCCTGGCAAAAGGTTAAGGGAGCTTTTCTATCCCCCCCGCCTGCCCCGAAGCTGAGCCATCAAGACATTCATGGATCTCGTGAAAAGCATCTCGACTTCGTTGTTTCTCTGCCCACCCACCATATATGGATCAAGTCTCTTAGCCTTCCGACCATCGAATGATTTGGCACCCGTCGCTTCCGTCTAAGCTGCCGAGCTACGCCAGCTTCGTAGACGACCTCTCGGGCGACTCTGCACCATTATCCCCAGCCAGCTACAAGCTCTCGCGCTTCATGGCGCCCAAGCGCTACCGCTTGGCTGTCGGAGCGGCTGCTCTCACCGGCGTCTTTATCTTCTTTTTCCTACTTCACAACCATGGCCTCTTCCGTCAGGCGACGCCGCCGCTGCATGCCATAGCCGAGGTCGACTGGTCTCGCTTCGCCTATACCCAATACGTCACCAACAGCGCATACCTTTGCAACTCGGTCATGTTCTTCGAGGCCTTACATCGCCTTTCCAGCCGTGCCGATCGGGTAATAATGTACCCGTCCGAGATGCTATCGGAGGACGGCGACCCTGACGACACCCGCCTGCTTATCAAAGCTCGTGACGAATATCATGTCAAGATTGTTCCGATCACAATTCAACACAAAATTCACGCTGATGGTAAGTTACTGTCATCATCACATCCAACGTATCGTGCGTCTGCTTTGACGAAAATGTTTGCTAAGGCCGCCTCCCCCCTAGCGACCTGGGCCGATTCGTTCACCAAGCTGTTGGCTTTCAACCAGACTCAATACAGCCGTGTGCTTTCAATCGATTCAGACTCTCTTATCTTGCAAGATATGGACGAGTTATTCCTTCTGCCTTCAGTGCCAGTAGCCATGCCTCGAGCATACTGGCTATACCCAGATAACAAAATCCTTTCATCCCAGGTCATGCTGATCGAGCCCTCCCAGAATGAATTCGCTCGCGTTATGGAAAAGGTTAACTCCTCTCGTAGTAACGACTATGACATGGAGATCGTTAACTACCTCTATGGCGATAGCGCTCTTGTTCTTCCACATCGTCCCTACGACATGATAACCTCGGAGTTCCGTTACACGAACCATACTATGTATCTCGGCTCTGACCTTGAGCCCTGGGATCCCACTGTCGCCTATAACGAGGCTAAGCTTATCCATTTTTCTGACTGGCCAATGCCAAAGCCTTGGCTAGAGGCGTCCGAGGATATACGCCTGGAGGCACAGCCCAAATGCACCAATACGACAAACGGCGCTGAGGATTGTACATCAAGAGATATATGGAATTCTTTTTACTCGGATTTCAAGAAGAAGCGGAAGGTAGCGACACAGTCCCTCCCAGTTTTGTCTATCCAGAGTCTAACATGGTAACAGGAAGTTTGTGACTAAGCCAAAGTCAACATTTTATTATAAAGGCTACAGCGCCTGGCTTGGAAAACAATACGAAGTCTACCATGGACTCGTGGAACGTGTTTACCCCCGCGCAAGGCTGGAGGGGCATTTCAGTTCTCTGAGTCGTGGGCTCAAAGCAGAAGATGTATGAACACAGATCAAGTAGGGGAGACTGGGTGATGTCTCAATCCATTTACCAGTGCTAGAGTCTGCAAGAGACCTAGACCATTGAAGAGATGAGGTCATGATTAGACAGGGTTGTTCTTGGTATGCATTGTGTCAACAAGGCTGTGGCGTTAAAGGTTTGCTTTAAAGGAGACATCGCTAGAATCTAGAGCTTCTCGGTAGCTACTTAGTTTGTATAGCCGTTTTGGATAAGCAGAAGCTGTCAAAGCTATTTACCGCAACGGATTAGAGAGTTTCTCTTTGACCCTAAGTTTTTATCCATCTTGGGAGAACAGGAACTATTACCTGATCTAGGCGACTCAGAATGTTTATTATTAAGTCATGATTGGGAAGTGGCCGATTGAGCGGCACTTGAGGGGGTAAATTTGCTATCATGGTCTACCTAAACTACCCATGTCTTTATATCTCTCAGCCATCAATCTATCTATAGCATTCAATCGTGTTCTACTTCTGAAGCTGTTGACGCCCTGAGTTCCCGGATCCCACATCCTATGTCAAGGTCCCATGTCATGCGATGCCGCCCTTGTAGCAATCTGAGACCAAGTCTCGTTGAAAGCTGCCTGCTCACGAAGCCTTCTTCCCCTTCTCAGCAGCCTGCACTTTCTTAAAAACCCTCGCGGTCTCCCTGGCACTACTGACCAGCAACACGGACGGAATGACAATCCAAAACGCATTGGTCAAGAAGAAATATGCCCAGAAATAGAACCTCTCCGGGCGGCAGTACGCCACCTCAAACACGAAGCTGCTGAAGGTGCAGGTGGCGTAGTAGAGCACATCGCCGTAGAGCTGACCGAGGCTGATGATCATCTGCAGCGGGTGGCGCAGCGGGTGCTCCTTGACGATGCACCACGCGCATATGAAGGACATGGGGCCCCAGAAGAAGGCTGTGATGGTCTCCATGCACACAACGAATGAGTCTTGGGTCATGTAGCGCGAGTCGGAGAGGGAGTATTCTTTCCAAAGCTGGCCAAAGACGTCCATCTGACTGGCCATGTCGATAAAGTTGAGAGCAAAGTAGCCTGCCTAGGTCAGTATTGCGCCGAGAATGAAACAGAGAGATTTCTGATTAAATGTACCCTCAAAGAATAAATGTATGCATCCGCAGAGCACAAACCACATGGTGGTAAGCATCTCGCCCTGGGACAATCTGGCGCGCGCCTGTGGAATGAGGAAAAGAGGCGTCAAGAAGATGACGGCCAATCCCGCGAAAAAAGACCCTACAAGCGGAAGAGAAGGAATTGAATTGGCGGCATATCCTGGAAGGGTTACATCCAAAGGGAAGAATGGATGAGCGGGGGTTTTTCCCGTTGCATTCATGGTGTTGATGGTGACGACGGGGCCGTCCATGGTGTGTGATTCTGTGTAAGAAGACAGTGTAACTATTGACTTGTCAATTGAGAAATGAGATTGGTGCAGCTCGGTCCGGCGATGAAACTGATTTGACCTCGGAACGTTGCAGCTTATATCGCTTTGTGCAGGATATTCCGTTACCGGTTGTTGATTCTTCGTTGATTATGATGCCATTAGATCGCCGACCAAGGGCGTGGCGCTTCGGAGATGATCCGTGGTTCCCCATTGGAACCGTGAAAATCATTGTCAGGGGAATGACCAGAATGGCGGGTCTTTCTGCAACGTTCTGTAATTGAAGTGACGCAGTAGGCTCCATGATGAGCCTGTTGTTGATTGCTGAAGCCTTGGATTCGGGCTCCGTGACGCTCTCCCCGAGGCGGAACTCGCCTGGCTCAGTATGTCAACATCCACGTCCGCGCCTCACCATAACTGCCCACGTCATTCCCAGAAGCCATGTTCAGCTGTAGCTCAATCTTCTTCTCCTCCAACTGGCACAAAACCAGCGTCTCGCATGCCCTGCTCGCCTCAGGAACTCTTGGTATACCAGCCCAGCTCGCCCTTCCAGGTAGGTGCCCGTCGCCAGCCGCCCACACCTCCCAAGGAACATCCTCTATCGCGATGGGTGACGGCGAGGTTTCCCTATAAAGGTCGCTCTCGTAAGACACCTGGCCTTCCACCTCCATGATCTTCTGGATCACCGCTGCCGCACCGTCGCTGAACCACATGCCTTCTTGTCTCTTGAGCTTGCGCAGGAATCCAAGGGCTCGCCGTCTCAGCCAAGGATGTCGACAGCACTGACCGACCAGGAAAGCGGGGACAATCAAGCCTAGCTCCAACGATACAGGTGATTGCACGTCGGTATTGGGGGTATTCGACCATAATGACTCTACAAGGTCGAGGACGCGTTCGAAATGCCCGAGCACCCTGTCCCATCGCGTCTGTGGTCCGTAGCCTCCTACTGTGATGTACAAACGCAATAGCGTGTGGTAGAGCCTGATGGATATAGCGGCGGCCTCGCCATGTGGATTCGGGTGGTGCTCTTCAAAAAGTGCCATCTTATGCTCCCACGATATAAGATCTTCCACGAGACTCTGAATCATCTTGAAGTCCTCCTCTCCGCCATCGTCCGAAGCCACCTCGCCTAGCATCATCAACCGCCTCAATAGGCCAAATAAAGCTGTTGCCGCCTGTGCGTAGCTCTCTATCCTCGTAGCCCGACGCATCTCGATGTCGATCGGTACTGTCCTTGGGGCTTCCGTATAGGCGTACGGAGCGCTGGATTCTGAAAAAGTCATGGCCTGTAGGTCGAGACGCGTTAGAATCTCAGCGGCACTCCTCGTCGCTGCGCCGTGGCCTACTTGCTTCAGCAGACGGTGGCCAGCCATGATGTGGACTTTGCTTTCAGGCCAGCGGCCCATCATGTTGGTGATTGACACGAGGGCGAGGCTGAGTGAGAGTAGCCTCGTCGGATCCTTCACGTCCTGGGCGTAAGATACTGCGCGTGTATAGCTCTGATTCGCTTGCAACCACAGTTTTTCACTACTGTACGACCCGTGCCCCTGCCAATACAGCTCATGGCGTTGGTGCAGGGCTCCCAGTGCAAGGGTTGCGTGCCACACTGCGGGCTCGCTGTGAGCCAGCTGAAGCAGCTCGCGCGTCCAGAATTGCGATGGGAAGAATGAGGCTGTTGACGGCCCAGTCAAGTTTCGAAACACGTCAAAGAGCGATAGGTTGGGCGGAGTCGCTGACTGGCTCTTGGATCGAGGATACTGAGAGAGCGCCTGGGAGATAGGCCCGATAACTGAGAGCTGCCGTGCAGCTTCGACGAGCTGACGCCGAGTGATGGTTGAGTTGTCTGGTAGGTATCCATCACACTTGCGCTTGGAGGCCAGACAGCGTTGGCATGAGGGTTTCGCCTCATCGCACTTGACGCGGCGAATGCTAAACGCCAAGATTAGCGAGCTTTAACAGGACAGGAGCTGAGAACAAAGATCAGTGGAGCCTTACCGGCAGGTAATGCAGCCTGTACCGGATTTTCGTGGCATGTTGTGTTGGGCTCTGTGGAATGCGTTTGTCTAGATAAGAAGACTCATCAGATTGAAGTTAGTGATTGAGGTGAGATTGATATAGTCTTGGAACGAAGCCAGGGTGACCCCATCCCATTCGGAGGCTTCGTAATTAGCCGGGCTGACGCTGTTTCATTGCGCAGCTGGCTACCCTATTCATCACCACCAACACAGCCGCACAATTCGTATAGCAGTTGACCAAGGGCGAGGGAGGGTGAGAACAGAAGGATCATGCATGCCACCGTCCCAGAGTATTAACCTGCCTATAGGATGCAAGACTCATCAGCCGTCGTGGAGTGCTAAATCCTCCTGATCGGAGGCTTTATGTATGCTACCCTGCCGTACCAACAATCAAAGGAGCGGATGTTGCGAAGCAAAAGAACCACATGTCACACGAAAGACGGACCCGAAGTTGAGCTTCCAGCCCAACTCAACCCTCATTGGTCCCATACTCAGCCTGTTTGTTCCATCTTGGCCTCAGCCCTACCTACCTGCAGCAAGGATGACAAGGGCCAACATCCAGGCTGAGAGCTTCATCAACCAGGTACAAACGGGTATGAAGTAAGACGGCGCGTTTTTTAATATCTGTGAATTCTGTTTGTCTTTTATGCGAGCTCTAGGCAAGCTGGTTACGTTCACTGGACCTACTGCCGAAGCAGGGCATTCATCACCCGTGCGAACAATAGCTATCCAACATTCATTGTTCTTGCGCCATTGCAGATTCATAACGCAGCCACCTTGACTAACTGTGAAGCAAGATGGAGGAGATTATAACAAAAGGCATTCTCTCCGAAAGGCCATGTCGCGAAAATAAACCCCTCCTCCACGTACTTCGCGACATCACCCCTACCGGATACTCGTCACGATTCCGCGAGAATGTCATTCAACCGTCTCCCCCCTGAGCTCCGCACCGAGATCTGGAAGTTCTGTCTCCCAGATGAATCCCGGTACATCCCCGTCACCCTGGTTTCCCAAATCGCTGTCACGTCTCACTCCTCCCGCCCAGTCCAAGAACGCATCATCATCGGAGGAAACTTCATTACCTGCTGCGCCGACCATCCCATCCATCCAGTCGTCTCACAGCTCACAATCAAGGCGCTCGGTGCGTTGTGCTACGAGTCAAGACAGGTAGTATTGGCAAACTATCCGGATCTCATCCGCCTCGAGGAGCGCAGAGACTGTTCAGTTATCGATGCGAAACCACACTCGCCCGTGCATAATTCCATGAGCTGGGAGTGTGAAGGTGGTGAACCGCAGCAGATGTACCTGCGGTGCAATTTGCAGACGGATGTCGTTTGGGCGCGCACAATGAGAACTGGCTGGTGGTTTTTCGCCAGCCCTGTACAGTTCGCTCTTGTTGTTCATCAGTCGGTAAATGGGATAAAACACGGGGCTGAAAGAGCTGATGACTTCAGGGGGGCCCTAAAGAGGATCAACCATCTGATGGTCACCGGGAACAACCACAGTCCGCGATTGCACGGGCTGTACGGCCTGAAAGACTTTGGCCACGTCTTTTCGGGCATGCCTTCCCTCAAGACCTTGTCCGTCAACCTTCTTCAATATCCGTTCGATGAGGCCCGAGAATGGTTGAGCATAAATTACCCGCAAGGAGACTCGCTGACCTGCCACCCACTTTGCTGGTGTTACAAGAGAATGTGCTTTCGATTTGTTAGTCTGGCTTGCTACACAACACCGACTACCTGCATATACAGCGTCGTGGAGGGCGTGAAGCGCGAGAATCCAGATGAGCGCAGCGAGGAGTTTGCCAAGATAATACACAGCAAGCTCAAAGAATTGGGCTTCGACGACCATGCCCACACCGTCAAGAGCCTGAAGGTACAGAGCGGGCCGCTCCAGGAAGGGCAGCAAGATGATGATACTCTGGTGTTGCCAGAGCTGTTCGAGTTGGTTGAGTAGGTTCTGCTGTAAAACGGAAAAGAGATGGGAAGAGGGCTGTGAATTATCGATGTATCGTTAGTCGTTAAATTGGGTATCTCGGTCTATAACTCATTATCCTCCACCTTCCTCCTCGCCCGTAAAACTGCCGCATGCTGTTTTGTGTGAAATTTGACATCGTCTGGGTAGAGTGGGTTCCAGACAGTGTTGCAGACCTTGCACTCAGAGAAAGCTGCTTGAGATGAGAGGTTAAGGGTCGTCTGTACTGTTGGCGATGCTTTGGGTTTTGCCTTCTTCAGTGACTTGATACCCCTCGTGCTTGATGTTGTAGGATCTTGGTTTGACAGACTCTGTCGACGTTCTCGCAATGGTGATCTAGCTGTTTCTTTGTCCTCTGTCTCCTTAGCTTCCTCGGTTTCAGTCTTGCCTTCGCCTTCAGTATCTTCGCTGTCAAGTATGGGCAGTGATGTGCCGCGGAATCGTAATATTCGAGGCTTCCTTCGAGCTTCCATCTTTGGGGGTTGCGGAGGAGAGGACGGCGGTGTTGATTCAGGTTGTGGTTCGTCGCTTTTCGGACTGGAAGTAATCGTGGATGATGACGACGGGACGGGCTTGAAGAAGCTCAATATCGAGCCCTTTTCTATTACATTGGTGGGCGTTTTGCTCGAGCTCGCAGTGGGTGCAGTGGTGATCTTGCTCCCCTCAGAAGCAATCCTGGGAAGTGATGGTGGTTCCGCATTGTCGCTTTTCGAGCTCTGTTTCCTTGACAGTACCTCCCCAGCCGAGATACGCCGCTTCTTCGGACTCGGTTCCTTAGGCGAGTCTTCGCGAAGAGCACTGCGTTTCCCGTATGTTCGTAATGGTTTGGCGCGCGTTCGCGACTGAGAAGGGGCTGGACTTTCGGTCCTAATGGGGGTCAGAATTGGATTGATCAGAGGGATATCGAAACACGAAAGAGCATACATCTTGACAATCCTCTCTAGCTTGTCAGCGAGCTACCATGCTAGATCCAATGGGGTACAAGGACACTCGAACTCGGTGTCGCGTGAGGGTGTGGTGTCGATTTCGCCGCGGAAGGATGCAGTGCACCTCCAGGTTGATCGAACTTTAAAAAGAATGTATATATCAAGAGAGGGGAGAACTAACGATCTAAACAATTTAGCCTGTATATGGAATCTCGAAGATCATGTTGTTCTTTGGAGAGAGAGATGCTCATGATAAAGTGCCCCACCATTGAAGGCGACGCGTCTGGACGCGTTTGGCGCGGAATCACATGCGATGCTACCTAAGGTAGGCTAGCCATGATATCACACTCGGATGCGTCGCTGTTTACTTTAGCTCCACCAAGCTGAAGTAAGTAACATGCCTATAGCATCAGGTAATGGTTTCTTGGCGACGCCCTAATGGTGGACAACGCAGTGTATGTTGCTTTGGAGATGGTGGTAATAATTATCTTTGACATGCTCGAAATCTTCATGTCTCAACCTTCTGTTCTGTCTTTCGTTTCCTAACCGTATCAAACCCATCCTCTTCCTTCTCTTTGATCAGCACCGTCTTCTCGTTTCCCTTATCAGCATCGTTCTTGCCCACCACCCAGCTCTCAATCACCTCCTTCACCTCCTTCACCTTGCCCTCCTTCTTTTTTGCCTCCTCCATCCTCCACATATATCCTGAGTACACAACAACTTCCGCTATAGCAACAAGTATACTCCCTCCTAGCGTTAAGAACAACCTCGACGGCAGACTCCACCACCGCGCCGCGATCCAAAGCGTTCCCGCCACGCCCGCTATGCTGACGAGGAAGTTGATGATTAGCGTCACCTGACGGTGCACCTCGTTCATCGTAGCGTCCTCGTCGCCGATGTCTGCGGCAGACGTGGGTTTGTTGACTTCGGCAAAAGCGGTGGCGGCGTGGGGGAAGCGGTCGTGGAAGGTGTCTAGGTGAGGGACGTGGTTGAGCATGCGTTCGTAAGAGCGGGCTTCTTCTTCGCGGCGGAGGCGGGCCATGAGAGCTCTGTATGCGGGGGACTAAGATTTTCAGTACGAATGCAACAAGCGGTAGTGAAATGGACTCACGGGTTCAAGCTTGGGAGGTGGAGGGGGGATGTAGATGAATGCGCCGCGGAGGAGCTGTTCGAGGGTATAGCTTGAGTGGCCTTGAGCTCCGAGTTTCTTCCACAAGTCGACAATCTGGCCATGAGCTATGGGCTTTCCGCGTTGAGGGTTGTCTAATGATGGCTCTTGGGCATTCTGCAGGGGAGTGTCTGCCTCGTTCTCGTCATGGTCAGCTTCGACAGCTTGTGGTTGCTTCGACGGCTCAAGAAGCGCAAGGGCCTCCACGATGGAAGGCGTCATCATAAGCAACACCATGTCTGTGTCTTGAGTTGCGCGCGGCAACAAATAATGATTTGAACCCGAGGGTGTCAGTCTGTCAAATCGTAAGACGGCGAGTCTCTTACGTCGATGCCTGCGTTGTCGCAAATGATAAAGAATTGGATGACAGTCCGACACGAGCAGGCATCCGCTATAATTCCAGCACCTCCGATCGCTAGGAGCTTCCAGCGCGTCAGCGGATGAATACGCTGACGCCCTAGCTCAACAGCCCCGTAGCACGCTGCAGATCTGGTCAATCAGAGCCACCAATGCCAGGGGTTCCATCGGGTGCTCGCCGGACGGATCCGCGAACCCCCCGGCTTAGCAGCCACTGCTAAAGCTGGCTCGGTTGGAAAAGTTTAGAGGTCAGGTCCCGCCGGTCGAGAATAACCAAAAACCCATCTCGTGGCAACGGACGAGAAATTTCCCTCGCGATTATAGCAGCCGATTGACGACTTGGACAGAACGAATTACCTTGTCGAATGTGGTGATACATACGAGCTTCACCGTTTCCTCCCCCCTTTCCGATCTTCTTATACCCGTCGTTCCTCTGCGCAGACGCCGCGATGCAGCTCCGTCCGGGGGCCTTGGTGATGCGCGACGCCCTGGCTAGACAGTTATCTGGGTCTATGTTGACGAGAACGACCATGACAGCTTCAGCTTCTGCTGCGGCTTCGTCCATCACCAGAGCGCCGGCGTGCATGCTTTGCAGACAATTGACCGTCGGTCGAGCGCCCACGAGGATACACAGAGCCGCCCTGCACACCAGCCCTCGAAGAGACTCGGCTTGGGGTGCCGCCGTCCAGGTCGCCTCCAATGTCGTGAGCAATGTCGTCAGGAAGGCGACAAATGATAGGATGCATGTTGATCCCCTGCGGACTGTCGCCAAGGAGATGAAGTTCCTCACGGGCAACATCCGCAAGCTCCTGGGCTCAGGCCACCCGTCGCTCGACCGCGCTGCAAAGTACTACACCCAGGCCGAGGGCAAGCACATCAGGCCCCTGATCGTCCTCCTCATGAGCAGAGCAACCTACCTGTGCCCCAAGGCGCCTCCCACGGCCCCCACGCCCACCAGCCGCGGCATTGACACCTCGATATCTCCCTCCCAGATCCTCGCCGACGTAAACCCTTCAGCCCGGCCTCTGTCGTCCGCCGAGCCAGAGGTGCCCGAAGCCAACACAGATATTCTCCCTAGCCAACGACGCCTTGCCGAGATCTCGGAGCTGATCCACACGGCCTCACTGCTTCACGACGACGTTATCGACCATTCCATCTCGAGACGCGGTTCGCCATCGGCCAACTTGGAATTCGGTAATAAAATGGCTGTTCTGGCTGGTGACTTCTTGCTCGGCCGGGCATCCGTCGCGCTCGCTCGTCTTCGCAACCCGGAGGTCGTCGAGCTTTTGGCAACCGTTATCGCCAACCTCGTCGAGGGCGAGTTCATGCAGCTTAAGAACACAGAACGTGACGAGCGGAATCCCAAATGGTCCGAGGAGACAGTCAGCTACTATCTCCAGAAGACGTATCTCAAGACCGCCTCCCTCATCTCCAAGTCATGTCGGGCCGCGGCTCTGCTGGGCAACAATGACGCCGGGACGGTTGATGCGGCTTATTCATATGGACGAAACCTGGGACTTGCGTTCCAGCTGGTAGACGATCTTTTGGATTACACGCAGAGCGGATCAGACCTGGGTAAGCCTGCGGGGGCGGATCTGGAGCTGGGCTTGGCGACAGCGCCCCTGCTATTTGCATGGAAGCAGATGCCTGAGCTCGGAGCGCTCGTTGGCCGCAAGTTTGCGCAGGAGGGTGACGTTGAGAGGGTAAGCTTGGTGCATTTCCATTATTTGTTGGCTTGACGAATCACGTTGCTTTGTTTCCGCACTTCACAAAACAGCTAGGTCCTCACGGGCCGTGTACGCGCTGCCGTTGGAGACGATGCTAACTGGTTGGTGTATTAGGCACGTGAGCTGGTGCTCCAGAGCGACGGTATCGAGCAGACGCGGACTCTGGCGCAAGAGTACGTGGATAAGGCGATTGCCTCTCTTGCGGATTTCCCCGACAGCGAGGCCAAGGATGGTTTGATCGAGATGGCATACAAGTCGCTGAAGCGTCAGAAGTAAAGAGTCTACGAAAAGAATAGGCGGATGGATTACTGGCCCCGATGGCTATCCATCCGCTGTGTACAAATGTTGACATGACTATTACCTCATAAGACTGAGGGGAAACAAGGCACCGTAAAAGGGAGACAAGAGGGCTGTAACTGGTGGGCTGGATGAGCACGATGTATGATTGTGGTTTTGTCTTTTCTTTACCTATTGGTATCGCTGGGGAGACTAGCAACAAAAAAGAGGCTGCGGGGGAGCAAGTGATGCATGCATGACTGTACCTGTACTACTTACTTACCGGTACGTATATCTGCATATAACTGACCATACCGAAGAAGGGGAAAGGAGGAGTTTGAATCTGCAGATTGCTGGAAACAGTGTGGTTGTGAAGGAAGAGGGGGAGGCTTGGCTGGACGATGATGGACGAATGCGGTTAGATTTCTTCTCTGTATGTACGGATACGAAAAGATGTGTTCAACTCATGGTTTTTATCGAGTAATACTGAGGTGTTCAACCAACTGTTCTCTAATAAATGTCCAGGTGTTGGCTGGTCATGAGGATGGAAAGCGTGCAACTCTGCGGGAGCTACCGGCTCAGATCAGAAACTAACACGAAAACACTACAACGGTCCGATACCATTACTCGACAATCGACTCGCGGGAGAACAGGGCACAATTACTCGCCACAACGTAAGAAGACACCTGCTGAATTGGCGTATTGAACCGTTGTCTGCTGACTGTGCCGCTTTGACTGATCCCATGCACTTGATCCTATGAACCATTTCTCTCTTACTGTAAGAAAGCCTCAACATGGAACCTAGGCCTGACCGCTCAAAGCCACAGAAGCCGCATCGTCGACCCCGAATAGCCACAATGGTCTCGATCTCGTAAAGAATGAAAATGAAAATACCACCATGGCCCGTCCGAGCACTCATACCCGGGCAGTTACCCAACCCTTCGGTCATGCGTCTCCATCATCCGGTTCGCAGACTGGCATCTCATTACTCGATAGTTACTCGATTCAATCACCCACGGCGCCATCGGCTCGTCGTCGCAGAATCTGATTGGCCGATCGGGGACCGGCCGGGTCCGAGATGGGACCCCTGGATTTTTTTCCTTGGGCATGTTAAGCTTTTGTAAGTGGGCCAGCCCGGTTATGGCTGATAAGCAGCACCTTCGAGTTCTCGTCTTTGCATGGCGAGGCCATTCCAGTAGGAAAAGGGTCGAAGTGATTGGAGGGAAGCTGTTTTGGTCGAATCAGACGAACCCTAGTAGAGCTTTTCCCCCTTGTCACCCCGCAAAATACCGATGCCGACGGCCTCCGGCGAGAGGAAGATAAGAAGAAACCATCGCCAGATTCTGGGGGTGGCTTTCGTAGAAGGACAACCCATCTTTTGAACTCGGACAACACTCGTTGTCTCGTAAAAGCATCTTCTGTCGATCTCGATAAGAACAACACTTGTTGAGAGATCTTATCGCCAGCTACTGTGCCGTCTGACGATCTCACACACCATCGTCCTTCCCCTTATCGCTCGCTATCACACCCCACCAACCAGGACGCCCACCACCGAGGTTCCCCTTCCAAACCAGAGATAAGGTGCCGGCAAATCGACGTCGACAAGTAGAACTATTACCTGCCTTCCCCGGACTCTGAAGAGTGTGACTGGGGCTCTTCCGGCTTTCTCCTGGTTGCTTTTCTTCCATATTTCCTTCTCTTTGCTTCTCTTCCTTCTCTTCATATTATTCTTTTCGGTTTCATATTCAACTTGACTCTCGTGGCCCACTCACTTCACCACCTACACCATGACGGCCAGCAAGACTTTTCAATATCCCGAGGGCCCTCTCTCTGTCCTCGTCTCTTCGCGAGTCGTAGTCACTCTCCCTGATGACTCCCTCATCGTCACACCCGGTACCATTGTCGTGAGCCCCGTTACCGGCAAGATCATTACAGTCATCCCCGAGATCCTCCCCTCCACCAGCTTGCCATCCGGCACAGAATATATCGACCACAGTCCCAAGCTCCTCCTTCCCGGCCTTGTCGACGCCCATGTCCACCTCAATGAGCCTGGCCGTACCGAGTGGGAGGGTTTCTGGACCGGTACCCGCGCAGCTGCGAGTGGTGGTGTTACTACTGTAGTTGACATGCCATTGAACGCTATCCCGCCGACCACAACGCTGCACGGGTTCGAGGAGAAGCTCAAGGCCAGTCGAGGTCAGTGCTGGGTCGATGTTGGTTTCTATGGCGGCGTGGTTCCCGGTAATGCGGAGCAGCTGAAGCCCCTGGTGGACGCTGGCGTTCGAGGATTCAAAGGCTTCTTGATCGAGTCTGGTGTAAGCAAAAATGAGATCAACGTGAGTGGACCTGAAATACTGACTCGCTATCAGGTTGACGAGTTCCCAGCCATCTCGGCCAAAGATGTCGCCCTTGCCATGGAGACGCTCAAGGACACCCCCACGACTCTCATGTTCCACGCCGAGATGATCCCTCCCATCACAGAATCTGTGGGTGACGCAGTGCAAGCTTCGGACGCACCCCTTGCGCCGACTGGTGAACTCAACGCATACAAGACCTTCCTCGAGTCCCGTCCTCCCTCGTTCGAAACATACGCCGTGGAGGAGATTCTGAGCCAGGCACACATCGCTCCGTCGCTGCACCTTCACATCGTTCACCTGTCAGCAACGCAATGCATCCCCCTCCTCAAGGCGGCGCGCAAGTCGGGCATCAACATCACAGCCGAGACTTGTTTCCACTACCTGGGGCTCACCGCTGAGGAGATCGAGAAGGGCGACACAAGACACAAGTGCTGCCCGCCAATCCGGGAGGGTAAGAACCGCGATGGCCTGTGGGAGGAGCTCGTGGCGGAGGACTCATGCATCAGGACCATTGTATCGGATCACTCGCCTTGCACGCCACAGTTGAAGCTGCTTCCCCAACATCTCGAGACTGAGCGACCTGGCATTCCGCACAAGGATTCCGGCATCGTCATGACGCCACCAGAGGGCGAACAGAACGAAGCTATCAAGGACCAGGCCCGAGGTGACTTCTTCGCTGCATGGGGTGGCATCTCCTCTGTCGGACTCGGCCTTCCAATCCTCTACACTGCATCCAAGAAGCGCGCCGAATTCTCCCAGACTCCTAGCATCACCGACATTGTTCGACTCTGCTGCCAGGCGACCGCAGCGCAAGTTGGTCTTTCACACCGCAAGGGAGCGCTAAAGGCGGGCATGGACGCCGATATTTGCGTGTTCGACGACGCGGACGAGTGGACGTTTTCACAGGGCGACATGCGGTGGAAGAACCGGTGTTCGCCGTGGGAGGGCCACCAGTTCACGGGGCGCGTCAAGGAGACGTGGCTGCGCGGCAAGAAGGTGTTTGAGCTTGGTGCTGGAAATGGAGGGTTCGTCACCGGCAAGCCGTCGGGTGAGTCGATTACGGAGAGGAGGACGGTTTGATGATGATGATGTTGTTGATGATATTGTTGATGATGGGGTTTGGATCAAAACTAATGATGAGCGAGCTAAACTGGAAACATGGCGCATTTGGAGTAAGGGATATTGGACAAATGGAATAGAGACTTGGATATTTTGTTCTATGCAGTGTAGGCAATGTAATGGCACGAGATTGATGAGATCATGGCGGCGTCATCTGAAGGCGTATGTGAGATTGTGAAGTTCACGTGGTGAAGACTGTGTAACAAGAAATTGTGGGGTTGACGAGAATCCCGTCGGCACTTGGACGGCATGGAGACAATGAGTCCAGTTGATAGAAAGCTTGGATAACAAAAGAATGCATTGCTAAAGTTTCACCTGCCATTACTGGTTGTCGGGTTTTCGACTTGGCCAGAGAAGTAGAATAATCCTACGTACTCGAGGACGGGCCAAGGATGCAGCGAGTGGCGGTAAAGGAAGTTCAGAATGCCTCTATTCAAAACGCATATTAGAATACTTTCGTAGATCCCGCTCTTCAGCAGCAAAGTATGATCATTTTCAACCCCTCAAATTCCGCCCATCTACCGAGTTGACTACGGCACTGTCTGAAACAGTTAGACCCTTCATCGCAGACAGATCTGATTCTGCAGCCGAGATCTCAAATTGATCCGCGGCATACTTGCTAGATATGGTCTAAGACGCGAGCAAGATATTTTCTGCCACGACCGAAAGTACTTGCACGTGCATCTCAAGCCTCGCTTAACAGCCAAAGTACTGAATGGAGCAAGGTTGGGCGTCTATCCCTTGCCTCGGCTCCGAGAAGGAAATGAAAAACCCGCGCAAACAATCGGCAAAGTTGGGTACGTATCGTTGTCGGCCGACCCTGGATCTGTCTAAGCGGCCTGCAGCCGTTACATGGCGTGCGTTGGAGGCTTCGTTTCGCAGCCGACGTGGGGAGGGCCAAGGTTAATTGGAAGCGAGGTCTAGAAAAGTCAACCGTTTCCAGGGATCGACGCTACATGTCTGATTAGCGAGGTTGTATCCGAATGCTTGAGGCCTGTGTGGGCCGAGGGCAGTTCTTGTTGGTGGGATTTTGGGCTACACACTGTTGAGTTTGGGGATATCTCGTGTTCTTTTGGCAGGACCCTGAAGACAGGAACGCCACCTTGAGGAAGTCGATATTGGCTATTGGTCTCGAGTTGCAAATAGAACCTAGTTTTACTCTTTGACCAAAGGGAGTAGACTTCAACGGTAGTTAATTATCAGTGGGTGAAGGCGAGACTATCATCTTCAACCCAAGCCTCCTAAGGTAATGAATGCCATCTGCTTGCTAGGTTGCACCCACCACCTCCACAACCATCAACACACCGCATTCATGTATCCTAACATTTCGCACCTCCCTCTTTCAACTCCCCCATGCTCCCTCGGGAGAGCACCGTTCCGAGCCCCATTCTCCCTCACGCGTCCACGGCCACGTCCACGTCAGCTTCTTGCATCTCATAATCCCCATGCACCCACCTCCACCAGCCCAATCACACTGACCAGGCGCCCAAATCTCGGACCTTTCATCCCTTCTGTCATGGCTCGACTGACAGCGCCAGCTTCTTCTGGATCAATTCTGCTTGGGGCTAGGCCCACGTCCCATGTCCCCCCGCGCCTCGGTTGGCGGCAGATCTCCACCAGAACGCCGCCTCACAATGGACCTCGCCTAGAAAGGATGGAGCTTTGTGATGGCAAATAAGACGACCCACTGCCTGGTATTAGCCATGAGCTCGTTTCCTCTGCGATGTCGAGGTGCCATGGGGTGAGATGCGTATGTAATATTTGCCTCGTCCGTGGTTTTTTTCTGGCCTTTACATCTCGACTTCGGACTGACGCTCGCAAAAGATCATGTGCCCAGGCGTCATAGATTGATCCATCATATCCAACCGCAACAATTCGATTTCGATTTCGATTTCGATCACGAGCAAGAGGTCAAATTAACACAAGTCGAATTTACCTCGAACTTGACGGCCATAATGTCCCAAGCCTGGACTAACAGATAACATCGCCGTTAATTCGACATCGCTTACACGCAAGGATCCGTCCAATATGCCGCATCATGATTCTAGCGACCCCGACGCTGTTGATATCAAAAAGATGGACAGAGCGAGCTCGTTGGATATTTCTATAGAGGCAGGCCCTCATCCACGCGACAGTCGGCGCTTCTCTCTGTCGGGTGCTGGCAACCTCTCCCTCGACGATGTACAAGCCGTCCGAGTCCAGCTTCGCAACGTAGCAGTATCCGTTGATACAGCACCATCATGGCTTGAGCCTGCGACTTACCCAGAGCTGTTTGCAGCCAAGTTCAGCACCAGTCCGAAGATGAAAACGTTGCTTCACTCCGTCAATGCAGATATCCGTTCGGGGACACTGACGGCGATTATTGGAGGGAGTGGCTCAGGCAAGACGACGCTGCTCAACACAGTGGCTGAAAGGGTCATCAGTCCGAGGCTAAGCCAAGAGGGCATCACTACTTTCAACGGCGAGATCGGAGTCCACAGTGTGCGCCATGCCTATGTCATGCAGCAGGATATCCTCCTCCCGACACTCACCGTTAGAGAGACCTTGAAGTATTCGGCCGACTTGAGGCTTCCACCATCAACCACTGCCGAGGAGCGCACAAGAGTCGTTGAGGAAGTCATTCTTGAGCTTGGTCTAAAGGAATGTGCCGACACACGTATCGGCAACTCTCAACACCATGGGTGCTCGGGTGGCGAGAAGCGACGTACCAGCATCGGCGTTCAGCTGTTGGCGAACCCATCAGTGCTTTTCCTTGACGAACCAACCACAGGACTCGACGCGACAAGTGCCTATCAACTCGTCCGGACACTCAAGAGACTTGCTCAGAAGGGCCGCACAATCGTTACAACCATTCATCAGCCTCGATCTGAGATCTGGGATCTCTTCGATAACCTAATTGTTCTGACCAAGGGCAGCCCTGTTTACTCGGGGCCAATCAAGGACTCCGTTCCCTGGTTTGGTGGCTTAGGCTTTCAACTTCCCCCGTTCGT
The DNA here is from genome assembly GCA_014899095.1 of Fusarium buxicola. Lineage (NCBI taxonomy): Eukaryota > Fungi > Ascomycota > Sordariomycetes > Hypocreales > Nectriaceae > Fusarium > Fusarium buxicola. The sequence continues at coordinate 28,395 of JAAVUK010000033.1, read as the reverse complement.
TAATCCCGCCGAGTTCATCATCGACATTGCTGCCGTCGACAACCGCACTCCTGAGCTGGAGGAGGAGACAACCGCTCGAGTCGAGCGGCTGAAGAATGCGTGGAACCAAGAGAGCGAGAAGCAGTTTACTCCACTCGACAAGACCATTGAAATTGGTCATCGAAAACGAAAGAAGCGGGCAGAGAAGCATGCAGGTTTCGCGCGACAGCTCATGGTCCTCACCGATCGTACGCTCAAGGTGACCTATCGCGACCCACTGGCCATGACAGCCTCCATCATGGAGGCCATCTTTATGGGTATTGTAACGGGCTATCTCTTTTACGATCTTGGCCGTGATCAACCGGGCATTCGATCTCGACAGGGTGGCTTGTACACCGCTGCCGGCCTCCAAGGCTACCTCATCCTCATCTTTGAGGTCTATCGGATGACGATCGACATTCCAACCTTCGACCGCGAATCCTCAGAAGACTGTGTTGATGCTTTGCCTTACATCCTGTCCCGAAGACTTGCCCGAACGCCAACTGAGGATATCCCCGTACCGTTTCTGTTCTCTGTGATCCTCTACTTTATGGCGGGCTTTGACCGCGATGTGGAAAAGTTCTTCATATTCTTTGCTATTACCCTTCTGAACCAGTACATCGCTGTTACCTGTGCCATGACTTGCGTGGTTGCGGTCAGACACTTCGCTGGGGCGAGTTTGATTGCGAATCTGGTCTTCACACTGCAGAGCATGGCTTGTGGCATGTTCATTCAGAGCAACACTATTCCGGTATACGTGCGATGGCTCAAGTGGATCACTTACTCGGTATGCCTCCCTATCTGCTTCCCCTGTCGAGCTCTTCGTACTGATGTGACTAGTTCTATGCTTTCGGGGCATATGCTGGCAATGAGTTTCAGGGAAACTTTTACGATTGTCCCTATCCAGGCGGAAGATCTGACCCAAGATGTAACCAGTTCACCGGTGAATATGTGATGGAATCGCTCGGCTTTCCCAAGAACTGGGTAGCGCGCCCCATCATCGCCATGCTGGCCTTTATCGGCTTCTTTCTGCTGCTTTCAACGATCGGGTTGCATTTCCTCAAGGTCGAAATGACCATTGCTCGCGCCCGCGTCTCGGATACCGATCTGTCTGCTGGCAAGGAGAAGATGGCGGTGCAGTCTATCGCCGATGTCCGCGCCATCGACTTGGGGCTCGATAAGTTTGCCCTGGCGCTGGACAAGAGAAGCGCACTTGGGAAGAAGTTACCTACGAAGACGATTCTCAATCCGGTTAACGCGACGTTTCATGCAGGTGTTTTAAACGTGATCATGGGTCCTTCAGGTAGCGGCAAGACATCGCTGCTGAATGCCATGGCTCTGCGTTTGCGGAACTCGATGGGGACCAAATACCGTCCGGCTGGTAAACTCACCTTCAACGGAGCTGTCCCCTCGGATTCAGTCATTCGATCAGTATGCTCCTACGTCTGCCAAGATGACGATGCTCTGCTGCCATCCCTCACAGTCCGCGAGACACTTAGGTTTGCGGCCGGATTACGTCTACCATCCTTCATGAGCAAGGAGGAGAAGAACCGTCGAGCGGAAGACGTGCTAATGAAGATGGGACTGAAAGACTGCGCCGACAATCTGATTGGTGGCGTGCTGGTCAAGGGAATATCCGGAGGAGAGAAGCGTCGTGTCTCTATTGCTGTTCAGGTGTTGACCGATCCTCGCATCCTGCTGCTCGACGAGCCGACATCTGGCCTGGATGCCTTCACCGCCAACTCCATCATGGAAGTGCTCCAGGGGCTTGCTAACGAAGGCCGAACTCTCATTCTCACAATCCATCAAGCTCGTTCCGACCTGTTCAGAGAATTCGGCAACGTGCTGCTCCTGGCACGGGGCGGCTCGCAAGTTTACGCAGGCCCTGGGAGGGACATGCTTGGATACCTGACTCGGCAAGGTTACGAGTGTCCGCAGCATACGAACCCAGCGGACTTTGCGTTGGATATGATTACAATTGATTTACAGCAAGAGGACAAAGAGGTCGAGTCTCGTGATAGGGTGCAGAGGCTTATACAGAGTTGGAATGAGAAGGGGTTCTCAGTGAGAACTGGTCGGCTTCCAGAGATTCAAGAACGAGATGAATCAAACGAGAAGGTAGACACTTTCGATGAAGCGGGGAACAAGACTTTACCCTCTGCGCCTCCAACAGCTCTGCTACAAGAGAACCCAAAACATCACCCTCTGTCAACACCACACCGACGATCTTTCAACAAAGCCAACCTCTCTACTCCCGCCGAACTAGGAGTTCTAATCCGCAAACGCGCTTCCATGGCAACATCCGTCCCCCTCCTCCTCCACCGCGCCATCATCAACACCCGCCGCCAGCCCGAGCTCATCCTCGCCCGCCTCATGCAGGTCATCGGTCTCGCCATCGTGCTCGCTTTGTTTTTTGCGCCACTCGACAACGACTACTACTCCGTGCAGAATCGCATGGGCTTCGTCCAAGAGATCGGTGCCTTTTACTTTGTCGGCATGTTGCAGAACGTGGCGGTGTATCCGAGTGAGCGGGACGTGTTTTACAGGGAAGACGACGACGGCGTGTACAGCGTGGAGGCGTTCCTCGCGTCTTACACCATTCTGGAGGTGCCGTTTGAGATCCTGAGTTGCTTGGTGTTCGGTGTACTCGGCGCGATTGCTGTGGGTTTGCCCCGAACGGTGACGATGTACTTTGTCTGCGTCTTTTCCTGTTTCGGTATCGTATCCTGTGGCGAAAGTTTAGGCATCATGTTCAACACGCTCTTCGGCCACACAGGCTTCGCCGTCAATCTCATGGGCATCTTCCTCTCGGTCGCCAACACCATGGCCGGCATTCTTTCCATCGACATGCCCGAGCTCTTCAAGGGCTTCAACTACCTCTCGCCCATCCGGTACGCAACCCGCGCTGTGGCGCCGTACTCGCTACGGGGCGTCGAGTTTACGTGCAATGATTCGCAGAGGCTGCCGGGTGGGAGGTGTCCAATTGAGACGGGACAGGATGTGCTGGACTTGTACAAGTTTGATGTTGATCCAGTGGTGAATGTGGGGTTCTTGGCAGTTTGTGTGGTTGTCTATAGACTTTTGGCTTGGGGGTTGTTGAAGGCCATGAGGAAACATTGGAAGGGGAGGAAGGCAACAAAGGAAGAGAAGTAGAGCATACACTGAGATGTTTGATGAATACATAGGGCTACAGGGTGTCCATTGTAGGGAGTCATCTCTCATCCCAACAGTGATCTTCGGGATGTCAGAATTACTTTAACTCAGGCGTTTAACACTTCCCTGGCGACAAACATTCCAGGCTTGCTTAAAGAGTCATTTCCACATACGGATATCAAGACTGTATTGCCTGCCAAGCACTGTTCATGATCAAACTGTTTCCCGGCCCACACCGGGTCGCAATCAAGAAGCGCCACCTGAAATCATGCGCTCATTGATCAGACGGCGTTCCTGAGACAACGTCAAAACAAGCTTCAGATCTCGCCGAGCTTTTCAGCTGAAGCCCTGCCAGCATGCCGGAACTAAGTCGATGGCGGAAAACCCCTGACTAAAGAAACTCAAGCTCTCAGCGTCGGCGCTTTCTATGACGCTATGATACAGCACTGGCTGTCATGACGACACTGGAGCGCCAAAAGCAGCGCAAATACTCACAAAACTGGGTGATGGATCTCTCACTATTTCGGCCAAGTTGATTAATTGACTTGGGAAAGAACAAATTACCGAAATCCTCAATCAAGTTATCCCTTCGCAAATCAGCACCATCAACAACAATGAAGGGCAAAGACGAAGTCATCCAGGAGTTCAATGAGCTCGTTAACATGACGGCCTCGGAGCTGGAGAAATGGCTCAAGTCGGACGATTCCAATAGCGCGGGCTGGCCGAAGGAGGACGAGAATGGCGAGACCGTTGGACACGACAGCGGGCGCAAGATCGTCGAGATTCTAAAGGAGAACCCCAAGAAAGATGTCGAGAAGTACACGGACGAGCAGGTTCAGCATATGCGCAAAGTTGTTTCGTATTGGTAAGTGTCCAGCTCTAATACATCGACTTCCCCCATGGTCGCCCATGGCATCGCATCCATGCCAGCTACATCCTTGCGACGCCATGTGCTAATAGCTACTTAGCAAGCGTCACCTCGCTCAGGAGAGCAAGACAAACAGCGAGAAATCTCCCGAAGAGGTCAAGAAGACAAAGTCCTATGCGTCACTGAAGAACTGGGGCCATGATTTCCTGAAGGCTCGCGGCAAACAGGACGAGGGTGGAGAGGAAGAGGAGGATGAAGATGATGCCGAAGAGCTGGAAGAAGATGACGATGATGACGACGAGAAGCAGACTGGCGACAAGCGAAGGACTACCAGGAGTCAACCTGGTCCGAACAAAAAGAGAGAGACCCGAAAGGGTGAGTCAGGTGACGCGAACGATGATGATGATGAGGAGGAGGAGGAGGAAGAAGAGGAGGAAGAGGAGGAGGAACAGGAAGTGGAAGAAGACGAGATGGAAGAGAAGCAGACTACTGGTAAAGGAAAAAAGTCCAACGGCAAAGATACCAACGCCAAGTCAAAGAAGGCTGAAAAGGCATCTAATGACGACGACGATGTCGAAGACAAAAACGACTCAACCCCAAAGAAGGGCCCCAAGAAGGGTGAGACTGTGAGCTGGAACTGGGGTCAAGGACAGCCAGAGGGCAAGGTCCTGGACGTCAAAGCCGAAGAGTAAAGTTTACCTTTGATGGTTTTGAACATGATCGAGTTACTAACGACGAAGCAAGTACTACGATTACGACGAAGAAGGGCAATACGGTCAGCCGGAAGGGGAATGAGGAGGATCCGGCGGTTGTGCTTGACACGGGGAAGAGCAAGGCGATTAAGAAGAATCACGAGCTGAACTGAACGATATACGAGGTGAAATGCGATTTTGTCTATCGATTGATCCAATGCCCGGTGATTTTGTATAGTATTGGACTTGATTTGTAGTTCGGCGTTGAGAGTTGGCTAGGTATCTACCCTAGGTAGGCGGAGTAAAGGGCCATGAGCAAACCATCCCGATCTTCCCACCTCTGAACAAACCAGTCCTTCACTAAAGCCCACACCACCTGAACCTGTCACCGCATCCCAGCCGACACTCTTCATCATGAACTCGTTTCCGGTCGGGGAGACCACCTTTGCTGGGCGTCCGGGAGATGGAGACCATTTTATCGCACAGCAGAACCAGCTGATCTTAAGCATCGTCCAGGATCTGGCCATTTCCAAGTTAGCGGTTATTTACCGGCCGTCTTTATCACGTATTCTAACCATAAGCAGGAGCCAGAGCCGTCGAAGCAGTCTCTCTTTCTTCTTCATCTCTCTTCCTTTCTCTTTCAATAAAATGGACAGTAACCGTCAGCACTACTACGGGGCGATGCCCACACCATCCACCAGCGATACAAGATCGAGGCGTGATCAGAATTCGTCGAGCGACTCAGAGCCTCTGCTTTCTGTACTATGCGCAAAGTACCGAGCGTCTTGGCTGGCAAAATCGACGAAGCCTTGAAAGCGCTCAGAACCGGGGATCTGCATAAGATTCTCGTGACGTCCACGACCCTTTTGTCACGGTCAACAGAAAGAAGCTCTGCGTACAGCGAATCCCATCATCTTCCCAGGATGCTCAGACTTTCTTTGGGCACGTCGTTCAAGTCACCAAAGACGAGCAGGGAGATCCTGGCGGAAACTATAGGCCTCATAAACGACATCCAAAAGCGTTCAAATCTCCGAATTGGCTAAACCCTGGAGTTGAATCATCATTCTGATGACTTTGCTGACAGGAAGCCAATGCTGAGGATGCTCACAACCAAATCCTGGCTCATATCAAGAACTTGACCCCTGATCTTATAACCACCCTATAGGTCGGCTCTAAGAAGGAGAGCGACTCTAAGAAGGAGGAGGTAGAGCTCCAGGTACAAGAGAGTGACGCTCTCCTGGAAAACGAAATGGCTCCATTACGGGCGAAGAGGCCTTTTGTAAAGACACGCGGCCGAAGGACCTGACAATGAAGGGATTCACAGATTCTTCATGCTGCGCTCGGGCTCTCGCGATTTAGACTGAGGAACGTATACTCAATCATGATCTTCCTCTCTCATCAATCGGACTTGATGTCCGGGTGAAGCACGCCCGGCTAGCTCAATCGGTAGAGCGTGAGACTCTTACGAGTACACGTACATCTCAAGGTTGTGGGTTCGACCCCCACGTCGGGCTATTCCTATAAAACATGTCAAGATTGAGACGTGCTTCTTTTTTTATTGCTTTTCTGGACAATTCATGGATGTCGTTTGCTGTGGTTCTGTTGTGAAGTTGAGGTTGATGACGCATGCGCCTGTGGACCGCCAAAGCCACTGAAGCGGCCGCTGACGGTCACTAAGATGTGGGGGGCTCCGCCCGCTGTTTCATGATGTTTGTCGCAGCTGAGTGCGGGCAGCTTAAGCTTTATCGTAGTCAACACCACGGGCGAGCTCCTCTTCCTTTCCGTCTCCCCCTCCTCTCCTTCTCACCCTTCATTTGTGTCTTCTACCTTTCATTTTCCCCCCTTCGCCGATTTTCCATCTCTCGTTTACATAGCACTCTTCCGCTTGCGATCTTGGCGACATGCTCTTGGTGCTCTTGGTGCTGCCTTATCGACCGTCATGACAATTCATCCTAAGCCATGTGAGAAGCCCAGCCTAAGCTTATCATGATGTCCAAAATAACTGACAATTCTTGACCAATCTCAGGATTGAGCCGTCGATACGTGTGCGCCGCGCCATCCACGCCAACGATGCCGCCCTCCTCCGCCGAGTCCTCAAAACCCATCCAGCTCTCCTCCTCAACCCCGACTCTTCCCCCTCCGGCCTCTCCAATTCGAACATGCACCTGGCAGCCTCATTAGGCCACCGCGACATATGCGAGGTGCTGCTCAAGTTCGGTCACGAAGACCCGTGCCCTGCCCTCAATGAAAACCACCAAACAGCATTGATGCTCGCCGCAGCCGGCGGACATACCGAAGTTGTCCACCTCCTCTGCGAAAACGACAAGACATGTGTTCTCCGTCGCGACATCCGCGGCCGCGATGCCGTCATGGAGGCTAGTCTTGGCGGCTACGACACCATACTACAACTTCTCCTCACGTACGTGCCCGGTGGGCCTTTCGACGCAGTCCGCCGCGCCGACGTCGAGGGCAACACAGCTCTGCACTTTGCGAGCGGCAACGGAAACCTTCTGGTTCTGCGCACGCTGCTGGCGGCGGGCGCGGATATCCATAAGCGTAACATCTGGAACTGGACACCTGCTGCCTACAGTGCCACTGTCCAGGCCGAGGTCTACCTCAAGGGCCTGGTGAACGAGGTTGGGAAGCGACAGCAGCAGAAGAGGGAGATTGAGACGGCCAAAAAGGGTGGAGGAGTTCGAGTCGTCGAGTCTACGAGCGACGAAGAATGACCTTTCCGGGGCAAGAAATACTTGTCACTGAATAGCTGCCAAGCGATGCGGCTTACGAAGATTGCCAGTGATTACGGCTGAAGACTGAGCAGAAGACAGAGTCCATACATCGATCACGTCCCGGCAGCCACTGCGTTTTAATCAACTATCTCTCACTAAATCACCATGTTTCACCAAGCAGGCACGGAGTTACTCTGAATCGATTCATTTTTCCATCTCTTTACTTTTTCAACCTTTGTTCACCTCCATTCATTATCGGGGACGCTACGGCCCTGAACCAACGCATCCCACCGGCCCCTCCCCAGCAAGCCCCCGCTCCGCTGTACAGTTGGTTGCATCTTGTTTCAAGGATCCCGGAATTCACTCCTCCAACAGGCTGACGAGGCTTAGAGGAGCGTGGCCAAAATTCATCATGCAAGTTCTGAGAAGCTCTGGGCCAAGAATACGCCAATCATTGTGTCAACCTCTTTGGTGTGTGGTGCCAGGTCAAGTGATCGGGCCCAAGTCAGGCTGCGTGCCATGCTCATGTGTGACGCAGAACGTGCAGACGGGATACGCCATGGTTCGCCTGGCTCGTCTGGTCGCCTGGCTCGTCTGGCTCACTCGTCTCTGCGTATCACAGCTGACATGACATGGTCCGGTGCCACGCGCTCGGCTCTTGTTGCTGGGATTCCTTATCCAGAAATGCCCCCCTTCACGGCTCGTTTTGGAACGGCTGTCCTGGCTTGACGTAATGCCTGCTGAATCACCTTCAACTCATGAGGCTGTTGACCATTGCGTACTGCCCACAAAGACAGACACTCACCACCATCATATCGTCGCAACCATCTTGGTGACTCTCTCCTCGGCCTGAATCATGGTTATGGACATATATTTGATTATGTCCAAGTCTCTGTCCTTCTATATCTTAAACTGGAGAGCCTCGTCTTCCTGCCCCTTGATCTTCGACCAACAGCTCGCAACAGCACTTCAGCGTCCTCGCCGGAGCTGTCCCACCACAGATAATCCTCCATGTCCAACACCACGCCTCTTCGTTGTAGGACAATTGAGGACGTCAACCTCCCTGCGCCGGCGACGAAGCTCATCATCACGCAGCACCTCGAAGCTTCCCAAGACTCTCCCTTCTGGGCCTGGATCATCGTCGGCGCCTTCTACGACCGCGATAACAATATCGTCTGGAGCACCGAGATCTTTGCCGGCCACCTCGACGTTGACTCGGACTCGGACGGCGAGACCAGCGACGGCGAAAGCCTGAGCAGTTTGTCGGAAGTGGACGTTGGACAGAGCGATACGGAGGAGACAGATTCAGCGTCAGGTAAGCACTGATTCTACTACACTGGGCGGCGGACATTCATGATCGAAATGTCCTATATAACACCCTCGACATCCTCTTGCGCGCGGGTTCCTGACTTCGTTCAGACATCTACTCTTCCGACCTTGAAGGCTCAGGCAACGACATTAACCATACCCTCAGCCACGACCACGACGGATATCAGGACGAAGCATCGCAAGCTCACCAATTCTTCCCTTCCTGGTACGAAAGCACGCCCAACGCTGCACCTCCAGAGAACTGGGATCCGACTCGCCAAGGGCCTGTTCCGGGCTACTGGCAAGCCTCTTTCGACCCAGATATTCGCCGCTGGGTGCATACCTGGCAGCCATTGTGTTGACTCCTCATCCCTCCTACCCTCGAACGCCGTCCTCCTCCGTCTATCATCATGTCTGGCGGCTGGAACCCCGTTAATGGGCGCGATGCCACGGGCGTTCGCCCTGCCTTCGCTCCTATGGGTGCACCAGTTCCGTCGCAGGGTCAGCCCTACGTTCCCTATATCGGCGGGCCTGGCTATAACTCTGGTTTAGTTCCTCAAAACATGGGCTATGCTGCCTACGGTGGTGGTGTATCTCCTAACGGTCAGGTTCCCTACGGCACCCCTTCTCAGGGACCAGTAGGCGGCTTTCAGACCCAGCGAACGTTCGCTTACCAACCCAATGGCACGGGCAACGTCCTCCCGCGACAGCCTCAGCCACACCCGAACATCGACTCGGGCATGCCAGCTGCGCAGATGACCAACTCATCCGGCGGTGTGGGTTGCGAGCCTGGATACAACTACTTCTTCCCAGCCGAGCACACGAAGGTGCACGTATTCAAGAGCGACAGGCCGCCATGGCAGCTCCCCGAGAACGCGCAGATACCATTCATCGCATCCCACGTCCCCTCCGAGACGAAGCTGGGCGACCTGCTCAAGGGCTTCGGGTGCACCAATCCGAGTCGCAAGAAGAACCTATGCTTTGAGATCGTCAGCGGAGGCAACGGAAAGTGGTACAAAGGCTTCTCCTTCAGTGGAGAAGAGAAGGATGCGCTGAAGATGACGATGGCGGACGTTGGGTGGGATAGTTCGAGGACGGGGCATCCGGATGGGAAGCCGGTTGTCTGTCTGTGGTTCTGTAAGAACTGAGAAGCTCGGCGGACATGTGGCGTGGGGGCGCAATAGGCATTTTGATTTCACACGTCGGCGCCAGTCTGGAGGCAAGCGTTGGAGTTGGCGGCGCCCAAGGCGTATTTAGTTTGCTTTTAGCTTCGAGTTTCACTTCACCTGAAGATGTTGCTTATTGACATTTCAGTCTTGGTACCTTTCCTCTTGAATGGGTGCGAAACGGCTGCATCGAAGTGAGTGTCCTGTAGGGCGTACTGTATGTAAGTGGCTTGATGAGGTTCTGGTTGCTGGGCCACGGCTGTTTCACGTTACTTATTCGAAGAGACTCGTTTGTTTTCAGGTGATGAGGGCAGTCACTCTGTGAGTGAAGGACTGAAGCCATCGTTTGAAGCGGGCGATTCATCAATGCCGCGTTTCTCGCAGCGTTCTATTCCGGTCTATCAACCCAAGGTAACAGAAATACAAAAACCGTCACTTTTAAACCTCCTTGGTTCGCATGGACTCGGGCAGAAGTGCGACCTTCTCGTTGAAGAGCTTCTCGGCATCCGCCCACACTCGGGAAGTCTTGCGCTCGTTGAGGGAAAGCAGAGACTCCTTGAGACCCTCGCTAAAGGCCTCGCTGGCCTCGCGAGGTAGCATCGAAGGAAGATGGTCGATGCTGATGACGGATAGAGGGCTGGAGTTCTGGTCGTCCTTGACGGTGACGGGGACGGTAGGGTCCTCGAAGGTGGTGTTGATGGAGTAGATGGGGATGGGGTTGTGAGGGTTGGTGGTGTCGCAGGAGACGTCGATGACCACGCCCAGCTTGCGGCCAGGCTTGGAGAGGAGCTCGTCGTTGACGAAAGGGGGGATGGGCTTGGAGAGATAGATCTGGCTGGTCGTCAGCTACATTTGGTAAAGATTTGCGCATCAGTTCTTACAGCGTTGAGGAATATATCATGCTGCGCGATTTCCTCATAAGGTCCTTGGCGGTCCTTCGTTTCTTCCAGGTCCCAGCGGGTGACGTTGTCCTCGGGAATGCCAGCCTTGACGAACAGGTCGACAGCGCCACTGCCACATCGGCCGAGTGCACCAAGAACCAGAACGGTAGGCTTACGGCCAAGCGCCTTCTCTGAAGCCGCGACATCCTCGCGAATCTGGCCGACGAGCTCGTCCTCGTTCAAGTAGTATCCACGACCGTCGGTGAAAGTGGCTACAGAGGGGAGCTTCGAATCTGGGCTTTCAAGTTGGTGCCTCAACGTCTTGACACCGAGCGCCGCGCTTCATTGTTCATTAGTAGTCTGTAGGTATATATCGTTACTAACTTACCCGGTGAAGCCGGCGTGATAGCCAAAGGCTGCTCCTTGTTAGCCAACAATCCTGCTGAAGGAGGAGACTTGAGCTTACCGCTCACTCGGCGACCCTGCTCGTCCACCAAAAACTCAAGATCGTACAGCACAGAGCCGCCACGGGGGAAACGGCTCAGGACCTTGTCCCAGCCGCCTTGGTTCTGCAAGGGGTCAGTAAATGGGCTTTGTTGATCGAAAGCGGAAGATGCACCTTGTAGCAGTGGGCAAATGACTGGGTTGAGTTAGCAAGAAACGCTGGCTGGTTCGAGGAGAGTCCAGCATACAATGTGGTCATTCTTGAGGGGGAAATCCTCTTCGGGAATCTCCTTCAGGCCGAGGATAAGGGTACCGGGCTCTGCCTGGGGCCACGTCTTTTCGGACACCAGAGTCGCGCCAGCAGCCTCATACTCGGAGTTCTCGAAAATGCGCTTGAAGTTGGGGTCGGTGGAGGATCGCTCGACGGAGACGGGGTAACCAGCGTCAACGAGAGTCTTGATGACGGCGGGGGAGAAGGAGCGGTGCTCCAGAGGCTTCTCCTCGGCACGGAGCAGGATGGCAGGGTATCCGGACATGATTGCAACTGTACTCTAAAGCTTCTGTAGCTGTCAGCACTCCAATCCGTTTATTGCGATCAAGTTGCGGTGGGGGAGTTGTGAAGTGGTCGTACCAGCCGATCAGGCCCGAGGGAAACTCAATTGACACGGAAAGAAGACGCAAAATAGGGGGGAAGGAGTACTCACGATAGAGAGAGCTGAAAGATTTCTATCCTCGAAATATCGAATGTTTTGCCGGCTGTCAAGAAAACGAACCTGGTTGTTTTCTGAGTCACGAAAAAAAGAGTCAATGTATGTGTGTGTGTGACGCCAATCTGCTCCTTGATCGGCCTCAACGAACAGCGACCCCGGCGAAAAATGGCCCCGCTCCCGCTGCCGGCGAGCAACCCCGCGGTGGGGTCACCTCCATCTCTTTTCGGCTCACCTTGGTGAGGTTCTGCTCACCTTAGCGAGGTTCGGCTCACCTTAGTGAGGGGCTGTTGGCTCGCCCCTTGCAGCACCATCCTGTGAGGATACTGACGTTGAAAGAGACTTCCTCACACAAGGTTTCTTGGCAAGCCTCCCGGCATGAACGCTGCACCCCAGCGGCAAAGCTGAGTGCGCGTGAAAACTTGGAAGCCCTGCCATCCTTATCAAGCCATGCTGCGAATGTGCCCATCTGCAGCAAAAGACTGTCAACCTAAGGCAACGAGGCGCGCCCGACGCAACATCTTTGAGCCACGGCTGGGCGCCACGGTCACGATCAAGATCAAGCCAAACAGTCAGGAGAGGAGAGCGAAGCAGGCAGCAGAATTCCGAGCCTTATGAATGGACGCGCTGCCATGTGCCAAGGCCAAGGGGCAGGGGATGAACACGGACTAGACGAACACGGACTAGACGAACACGCAGACTGTACGGACACTGTACCTACCTACAGTACCTGCTGTACCTCTCGCACCAGATTGACGAGACGAGATAAAGTTATGTAGCCTGTCGTCATGATTGTCTCTTGTGCGTGCATCGTCACACTGCATCGGACTGTGGTATTGTGCTCGGCAAAGCCATCAACAGTTGAAGATGCCAGCTTGTTCCTTTGGCGATAATCACGAGACAAGTCCCTCTCTTCTTCCAAGGCCAGGTCCCTGCAACGAAAAACCGTCTGGGTATGTAATTAAATCCTCCCGAGTCTCTAAGTTATTCCCGTGCCCACAGACATGACATGAGTAAGTAGCTGATCTTGACGCATGGCCATGCCGCCATCTCCACAAACGCAAGGCAGCAGAATTAAAAAAAAAACAAGAGTCTCTTTTTATGGACCCACGAGTCATTTTCATGTCGCATCTCTCGTGTCTCGTCTCATTGGCGAATCTCAGCGGCGGACACTACTCCTCCTTTTGCCCCAGCATAGCATAGCAGCGCATGATGGCGGAGAGGCCCTGGTTCCCATTGAATAAGCTCACCTGGTACATAAACTGGAGTCGCTTTGTATCACGGCGAGAGTGCGCCGAGGACTCTTTCGTCTTGACCCTTGAGAAGCGAAGCGAGACTTTGTTGTTGTTCCGAGAGACAAGCATGCAATGCACCTCGGCCGTCTTCTGCCCCGTGCATCCTCCGACAACTCGGCCCATGGACATGCGGCTCAAGAACGAACCCTAACTATGAGCTGCACACATCACGACTTCACGTGGACTTGTTCACACCCCGCCCCCCCCTGCGGCACGGAGGATAGCAAATTACTCAATTGCATTTAACCTCGTCAATCATCGAAAGTGTATATCCGGGCCGTCTACTCTCGGGCCTAACAAACCGCTGCCACAGCAAGACCCGATCTTGAAGCTGAAATAAGCTTCACCAGATTCCCTCTCAGAAATCCCCGGAGCAGATATGTAACCCGTCGCTTCAAGGTTTCGGCCCAGCCTCCTGGTGTGGTGAAGTCGAAAGTGGCGTGGTACTGTACGCATCAGGACCAAATCTTGGGGTTGAGTACAGTATGTACCTACACCGTCGCCGAGATACCGGGGCGCGAATGTCGGCGTCTAAGCTTCTCCGCCTTCTATCTGAACCACTCATGATGGAGGGAATGCTTCAGCCTGGAGATGCGATGGAGTGAGGGAATACATCTCTGTCTAGCGCAGTGTGTTGAGGCGTTCAATAGTACGTGTTGACAACTCAGACAGGGCGTTTTGAAATCCAACAGTCGGGCGGGAGGATGGACGCCATGTCTAGTTTGGTAGACTAGCTACCTATTCTAGAAACTCAAGTCGTAGATTAGATCCTATGGGATGGGCTAGTTCTCAGGCATCAGGATTCTGACTCCTGGCTTTGCATGTCTCGGCGAGTAGATTTGCGGCCAATGGTCAAGAACAGGGTTCCTTCTTTTGATAACTCTCACCAAGGGAGGTCAAAACTGAGGGGCATGATGCTGGGTTGTGGTGTAGTGAGGGTACCGTATGTCCAACTCTTCGGTCAGTTCCGAAGCCAATGTCATGGCTGTCCACGATGGCTTCACCATTGATTCCCCCATTAGAGAGCTCGAATTGGGATGATGCCGCTGCTCGGTTCACGGCTCGTCATAGCCCCCTGTCTATCTCTTTTGGAGTAGCTTGATAGACATGCACAGTCCGAGACCTCATCGTCTGCGAGTCTCAACTTGATGCTCTTCAATGGCCATCTCGGAGGGTCACCCCTGTCCCTTGTTCTTCTAGCCCGCGACATTTCTCTGGCATCTCCGCTCCCCCAACTTCTTTTTATTCTGTTGCCTAGAGCCATTTGTGGGGTCTCCGTGCGGAGTTGATGCTTCGGCTTGAGGAACCTGGTTGCTCTAGTCCTGCTTGAGCTAGGCGATTCTCCTTCTCTTCTCCTACCTTCCTCCTTTTGATATAAAGCCAGGATTCTATCAGGTCATTGCAGGTACGTACCGTACATGTGTATTAGCAGAAGTCACTCGAGCCTCCGTGCTATCGGCCCGAAGTGTCCATGTGCCGACACCAAGGAATCAAGGATTTGCGGAGAGGAACCACTTTAACTGAGCCAGGGGCGTGTGGAGATACTAGAACCACGACGTCAGGTCGATCCAGTTCAATTCTCACCAACAAGGTCCATACTGTATCAATGCGGGATCTTAACGCCCGCAGAGCGAGAGACGACTGTGTTGACTGCATCACGACGAGGTTGGGTTACACACACCCCGTCCACCCTACGCGAGACGCACGCTGTATGCAGCAGTTGTTGTGGAACTGTAAACAAGGGTTAGCTTCCCTCAACGAGACTATGGAGTTGACCGTTTTCACTCCCCATCTGGGGGATCGTCTGCGACATCTGGGGCGAGGTTCCTGGAGACATAAATAGCGGCCGTGCCGCTCCTCATTTCCCCAGGTTGTGAATCATCCATCTCATCCATTGTCCTCCAACACAGAGAGTCTTTCTCTCTTCTCACCCGCCGTTGTGGACCATTCCCTCTACACATCGACTCTCCGAAGCTTTGCTTCTTGATTGACGCCCACAATGGCTGATATCCAGTAAGTCGAGCTCATAGACTTCCCCCCCAATGCACTCGACTGACTTCTTCACAGACCAAAGAAGGGCAACCAATCGGATGTCATGACCGATGACAAGCCCATGGTCATGGCGGCCCATGATGAGAAGCCTCACGCCATGACCGCCGAGCAGGCCACCGCCGACCTCACCACCAACCTGGAGGCCAAGTACGCCCATCCTCACCCCAATTGCCCTCTGCAAACCTCCTAACAGACGACTCAGGATCAGGAACCCCCTCCAGGGCATCCCCAGGGCGCAGCTCATGGCCGACGTCGAGGCGTGGGCCGAGCGCAGGGGCCTCACTGAGCACATCCCCATGCTCAAGAAGGGCGCCCTCGTGGCTCAGGACCCCAGCGGCATCCGCCACATCGACGGCGACGAGGCCCTCACCGAGGCAGAGGCCACTGTTCTCGAGCGCGAGGTCACCCACCGCTGGGACATGCCGTGGAAGCTGATCCTCACCATCGCCACCTGCTCCATCGGCGCCGCCGTCCAGGGATGGGATCAGACGGGCTCCAACGGCGCCAACATCTTCTTCCCCAAGGCGTACGGCATTGACGGCGATAGCTCCCGCGACAAAATGATTGTTGGTATCGTCAACGCTGGTCCCTACATTGGTTCTGCTTTCATCGGCTGCTGGCTCTCTGACCCCATCAACAACTACTTCGGTCGTCGCGGTGTCATTTTCCTCTCTGCTCACTTCTGTATCTGGCCCGTCATCGGTTCTGCATTCTGTCACACCTGGCAGCAGCAGCTCGCCTGCCGAATCCTCATGGGCATCGGAATGGGCGTCAAGGCCTCAACAGTCCCCATCTACGCCGCCGAGAACGCCCCCGCTTCCATCCGAGGTGCCCTCGTCATGTCCTGGCAGATGTGGACCGCCTTTGGCATCTTCCTCGGAACCGCCTTCAACCTCGCAGTCTTCAAAGTCTCCGAGCCTGTCAACTGGCGTCTGATGCTCGGCGCCCCCTTCATCCCTGCCGTTCCTCTCCTGTGCCTCATCTACCTCTGCCCCGAGTCTCCGCGTTGGTACATGAAGAAGAACCGGTATCCCGAAGCCTGGAACTCCCTGATGAGGCTTCGTCACGACCCTATCCAGGTGGCCCGCGATATCTACTACATCAGCGCCCAGCTCGAGATCGAGAGCCAGCTCGTCGGCAAGACCAACTACGTCAGCCGCTTCACCCAGCTCTTCACCGTTCCTCGTGTCCGACGCGCCACTCTTGCTGCCTTCACCGTCATGATTGCTCAGCAGATGTGCGGTATCAATATCATTGCTTTCTACTCCACTACTGTCTTCAAGGAGGCCGGCATGACAGAGTTCAGAGCCATGCTTGGTTCTTTCGGCTTTGGTCTCGTCAACTGGGTGTTCGCTTTCCCCGCTTTCTGGACCATTGATACTGTAAGTCACAATCGCTTCTCTCACGCATGCATCATAACTGACAACCCCCCAGTTCGGTCGACGCAGTCTGCTTCTCTTCACCTTCCCTCAGATGACCTGGACTCTTCTCGCCGCCGGTCTCTGCACCCTCATCCCCAAGGACACTGGCGATCTCCGCACCGCCCTCGTCTGTCTTTTCGTCTTCCTGTTCGGCGCCTTCTACTCCCCCGGTGAAGGTCCCGTGCCCTTCACCTACTCCGCCGAGGTCTTCCCCCTGTCCCACCGTGAGACCGGCATGGGTTTCGCCGTCGCCACCTGTCTCTTCTGGGCTGCCGTCCTGGGTACCTCGTTCCCCTTCATCCTCGCCCAGCTTCAGACCGTCGGCGCTTTCGGCCTCTACGCTGGCTTCAACGCTGTCGCCTTCGTCATGATCTTCTTCTGGGTGCCCGAGACCAAACAGCGAACCCTCGAGGAGCTCGACTGGGTCTTTGCCGTCCCCGTCGGCAAGTTCGCCAGCTACCAGCTCCGCGTCGCCCTTCCCTACTGGTTCAAGCGCTGGGTCTTATTCAACCGCTCCGCCAGGAAGGAGCCTCTCTACCACTTCGAGAACATCGCCAACGTCAGCAATTCCGACGTCGAGACTCCTGGTGGAAAGATGTAGAGGGGTACATGTGGCTGCCCCTTTACGAGTTGAGATCCCGGTTGCGGGATGAACGTAGGAATTGGTACCCACTCCTTCAGATTGCTTTGAAGTTTTGATATTTTCGGCATGTTGGTATTTCGGGCGGTGTTTGATAAATGCTATAAAAAGTCACAACGATGGGACTTCTGAGCATGCTATGATGGTGTACATGGCATTGGAGGCACGTTGTTGTCTGGCATAGCTACATAGCATTAAATGACCATATGAACAATCTTTCCGATCCTCTTTCCGTGTGTTATCTGGTTACTGTTTTGGGAACTGGTTCAGGAGCCTCCTCTTAGTGACAATGACCTGCTGAATCATCAATGTGCAACACGCTCACTATGTTGCCAGTCGCAACTCGCATCAACATGAGAGAGACACATAACCCTGCTATCGGGTCGATCCAGGCCCCGTAGTCACAAACACTGCTTACAAACCCAGTCATCAAAGTAAGCGCGCTCATCATGCCATCTAGTCGGTGATGGATTGCATTAGACATCAGAACCGTGGACTGTTGTTTGCTTGCAATTGCTTTGGCTAAAATCTGTCAGTCTGGTCCCTTATGTCGATCGCAGTGTTGGTTCGTGCACATTCACATACTCTTTCGGTACAGCCATTCCTTAGTACCGATGGTGAGAACAGCCAGTACAATTGCATATAGACCCAGCTGGTTGTGTTGAGAACCTTTGTTGTCTTGGAGAGTCTCGAAAAAGCCCCAAGGCTGACGAGACACGGCGTCAGCCGAGAACTGCAAACGAAGGGCCATAAGGTTCTCCCAGATCATGCTTAGGCCCAAATGGACGAGCAAACCCGAAGCCATAAGAGAGATTGAGCCCTCAACCCATTTCACGGCAGACTTAGACATGCCCAGTTTACGTGATTGTCGTCCAACTGCCACGGCCAGTACGGCAATGACATCTACTACCAGGTCACCAGCGCTGTGCCAACCATCTGCTTCGATCGACTTGGACTCGAACATCCAACCAACCGTCAGTTTCAGGGCGGCAAGGGCAAGATCGCAGCAGAAGCCGAGGTGAGTCGCCAGCAGTTCAGAATCATCTCGGGGCTTGGGGTTCTGGAGACTCTTGTGGCTAGAAGAACTGTGTTGATGTTGATAGTTCGACATTCTTGACAAGCTATGGTAAGAGGTGACTGAAAGACGCGGGAATAAGCAGATGGAGATGTGCTTTTATATAAAGAAGGATTCAATAACAACAGGCTTTTGAATTGATGGAAGAGCCGATAGAAGCGCAGCTGCGTGGATATTCAGCACTTTTCAATATGGAGCTAGTTACAATATATATATATATATTGGACTGGTCGGAGACATCCGCATTATTCAACTCAGCCTCGCGGCCGATCAGAACCGTTTGTGCTTCAACTTGACTGACAACGGGGAGAGACGTCGAAGATATGGCTTGGCAGTGGCTTGTCTGTCGTCGGTTACGACTTGCTGAGTGACACGTTACCGAGCCACAGTCGGGAATCTGCCAAATCCGTAGGAACTCGGAGAATAAGCTCGCTCCCGCTTCTGCACGTTTCCACTCTTCAACTCAAAAACGTCATAACGCTTATGGTCAAAGAGACGCCAAGGTATCTGAAGATAGATGGGCCAATTAGAATAGCATTGGCAGTAAGACAATTACGAGGTCTGACATCTCCTGGAGTTGGAACTCGCATTCGGAACCATATCAGCATAGCACTGTCAATAAGGCGGCTACGGGGTCTAACATCTACTTGAGTTGGAAACTCGCATTCGGAATCGTATCAGCATAGCCTACCAAGTTAAATCCATAGGAAATAGAAGATGCCTGTTAGCTCATGCTGCTTCCTCATGGTACTCAGGAGTTGTATAAATACAAGACCAAATCCATTCATCGACAATCCCATCATACAATCTCCTCACACGTTCTCATTCACATACTATTCACTACAATGACGCCTCTCAGCAACATCGTTCCTCTTCTCTTCTCCATCTTTGGTCTTGCCGGGGCTCAGATGGACAAACCTGCAGCATTCGGGCCTCCGCCTGGCTCCAATCCCCTGACTTGGGGGTTTTACGGAACCCCTGAGACTCCCGAGCCTGTTCAGCTAGAGATTGAGGGAGCCATACCAGACTGGATATCCGGCTCTCTTTATCGCGGCTCTTTCTCCACCTGGGATGTCGGTAACTTTACTGCCGAGCACTGGTTCGACGGGTTCAGCCGCAACTATCGATTCGAGGTCGCCAACGGCACCGTCAGCTACCGAAGCCGCAACGCCTCGGAGGAGCTGGCTGACTTTGTAAGGGAAACTGGCCTGTATCCAGGCGGTAATTTTGGTGGAGACCCTTGCAAGATTATCTATGGCGCTTTCGAAGCAACTTTCCGAGACGGAAACAACAGCAGGGGAGACAAGGACGCGCACGCCGTCGCCGTGGCCTTTATCCCCAACTTTGCTGGTCTTGCCCGCAACTCAACCACCGTGGGAGGGTCATTGGATACCTTGGTCGCTACCACAGACTCCAACAGTCTCCAGCAGCTTGACCCAGTTACCATGGAGCCTATTGAGCTGCTGACCTATCAAGCGTCCAACCCGCTGTTGTCCAACGATGGCCGCACCGGTGCCCATCCCGTCGTTGGAGAAGACGGATCAGTTTACAACTACCTTCTTGACTTGTCCTTGGACCCGCCAACATATCGCATCTTCGGAATCCTGCCGCCAAGTGGAGAGACAAAGATACTTGCCAACATCACTGACGCTCCTCCCGCTTATATCCACTCCCTTTTCGGCACCGAGAAGCATCTCATCCTCGTCGTTTGGCAAGCCGACCTTACCGAGAAAGGGGAGACGTTGTTGGGAAGCATTGGAACATGGGACCCTGAGCGCAAGACGCTTTTCTATGTCATCGACCGCATCAATGGCGGCCTGGTATCCAAATACGAGTCACCGGACGCTTTCTTTGCCTTTCATCAAATCAACTCTTTTGAAAATGATCGCGGTGATATCTTGATTGATCTTCCTCGTCTGAACGATACCAGCTTCCTGGCCGCAGCGAAGATTGAGAACCTAAGGGCCAATCTTGGCGTCTCCAATGGCACGGCAAAACTTGACATTCCTGGCATCTTTACGCGCTACCGCTTGCCTCACAAGGGTGCTGGCGCGCGTACAACCAATGGGTCTCTCGTGACCCAGGCCGCAGAGATAGACTTTACTCTGCCTTATACCGAATCCAACATTGAGCTTCCACAAATCAATGAGAACCTCCACGGACTCCCTTACCGGTACGCGTATGGAATCCATGTGCATAAGAAGGGCCACTTCAGCGACTCCATCATCAAGATCGACACTCATACTAAGGAGTCAAAGCTGTGGTACCCTTCCACCAAGCATTTTGCATCTGAGCCCATCTATGTGCAAAAGCCCGGGGCTGAGAGGGAAGACGAAGGTGTTTTGTTAATCGTGGCGATGGACGCCGAGGCACGAACGAGCTCCATGGTTGTCCTTGACGCTACAACAATGGAGGAACTTGGAAGAGCGAGGATGCCAATTGTTATGGGTTATGGATTCCATGGCACCTGGGGTTCTGGTTTCACAAATTAGATATCTGTACTTTAAGGAATGAAGAGACGAGAGGACATCTGCCTCTCTGATTCTCTACCCTCGGCTCTTCTTTGTCTGTTCTGGGTTAGTTTAGACTGCTTAGTAGCTGCTTTTCAATTGATGTTCGATCTACCTGCCTTTGATTCTGCCGTGATGGCTTCCGCGGTGGGAGAGTCGCCCTAAAAGCTGCCTTGGCATTTGAAAGCTTGAGACCTCCGTCTACCGGCACCTGCGTGAGTAACCGGGATTTGCGTCCATGGGAGAAGTCGGCTTTGTGATCCGGCCGGCACTCTGTCGCGCTGGAGGGAAGGGCGAGCAGAGGTACACCGATACCGCCACGATACTTGTTGCGCTTCAGGTGAGCACGAGACAAGCGTGTCTGACTAATCGGCTTACACTAAAAGTGAAGTATGATGCTACCCACTCAATCTTACCTGGAACCAAAGTATCGAGGTCTTGTCTGGTATACAGAACGCAACTTCACATCTATCACTTGACTAAGCTATATAGGCGCTAATTCTCATAACGTCCAAGTCGCTTTATGGTACACATTCTTAGCAGAGGTCAAGTGGGGGCGAATATCTGGATTGCATCAAAGGGCGCGCAAAGAGATACAGTAATCACAACAACAACTCGAGCAGCTTAATAATTACGATGTTGATTACATGAGTTCGTGAGACCCCATCCGAGATCCGGTCTCTTCCTCCGTTGCGCACTAGCCCAGCCATGTATCAAGTACGTCATTCCAGAGTATCTTACCTCCGCTAACCCCGTCGGAATCTCACAATAAAGCTTCGCTTCTGCCAGATTACAAAATCAATTATCAGACAGAAACATACTCAGCACTCGTCAATCTGTACATCTCATAATGGCATCTCTCGCAAAAACAATTGTGGCGACCGGCGTCTCATCTGGGCTGGTAGGTCTGCCGATCAAATCCAGGTTACATCCCTGCTAACGGCGACACCAGGGCTTCGAGGCTATGAAGCAGCTCCTCGAGCAGACTCAGCCGTACAGAATCATCCTTGGAGCGCGAAACACACAAAACACTCAGAAGGCCTATGATGGACTGAAATTCGACCAGGGGAAGAGTGGTGTGACCATTCTGCCCCTTGACTTGTCCGACTTGAAGGGAGTCAAGTCCTTCGCTGAGCAGACCCTTGAGAAGCTGGGACAGGGCAAGATTGACTACCTACTGCTGAACGCGGGCATCACCAATTCTGCTGAGGGACCTGGACCTCATGGTTCGAAGTGGTGCGAGGCACATGTTGTGAACCACCTCTGTAAGCCCGACCTGTTCTTATTGGAGTTGACTTTGACTGACAAGCCGAACAGCACAACATTATCTGGTGCATCTACTCCGAGAAAAGCTGGTTGAATCCAGGTCGAGGATCATATTTGTGTCCTCTGGTGCGGTGCGCGCCGTGTCTGATCCCAGTAAGCCAGTCCTTTGTCGCCGCAGCCCAGTTCCTTTGTTGACTGTGTCCAGGTGTCCTCGACAACGATCTTAAAGCCGGTTCTGGCGTGTCTGCCCAGACTACTTATTGCCAAACCAAGTTCACCGCACTTCTCGGCGCCCACTGGTGGCGATGTCAGCTCACGGGCTCCAACAACGTCGTCGCCGTCTCGCCTGGCCTAATTCCCGGCACCGGCCTCGGCCGAGGCAGTGGGATGAAGCTGACCGAGGAAATGCCCGATGCGAAGAGTGTCCCCGAAGGTCAGTATCTGAGTGTGGCTGCTTTGAGAGGAGAGAGACTAAAGCACAACAGGCGCGCAGAACATCCTCCGGGCGTTCACCCGAAGCGACTTCCCCGAGGACCCCGACCGGATCTTTCTGACGAGCTGGGGCGAGTGGTGGGAGAAGAGCACGATTGAGAAGTCTACGGACAAAG
Organism: Fusarium buxicola; assembly: GCA_014899095.1. Lineage (NCBI taxonomy): Eukaryota > Fungi > Ascomycota > Sordariomycetes > Hypocreales > Nectriaceae > Fusarium > Fusarium buxicola. The sequence goes on along the minus strand of JAAVUK010000033.1, from coordinate 5,562 downwards.
CGCTTCAGGACAAGTGGTGTCCTAGCAGGGAGGAGATCGAGAGGGACGAGGGCATCTCTGCTTGAACTCTGAACCCCATGGTCAAGTAAAGTGAGACTGGGCACGTCTTGGAGTAGTTCCAACGGGATTGAACACTGTATGAGTGTTGTTGTTCCTGAAAATAAATACCCAATACGACATCCTGGTTGTCGTGGTGGGATCCTGCAGATGAAGAGTTTCACCCAGTGCGACGTTGAACGGGAACTCATGCCCCCGCGTGTACAGCCCAAGGGTACTGTAAGACGGTCGGCGGCCCAATATCAAGCCGGACTGACCATTTTGGCGCTATTTATGTAAATACTTAGGTCATTAGGTTTGACTTACTTGCCTATCCTTTGATAATGCTATTCTAACTTCAGGGTCTTATTTGACTACCTGTACCTAAGGCATAGACAGACGAAAGCAGCTTCTAGTCTAGCCTAACAGAAGCTACCATACTCTGGGCGGTGAATTTCGATCTTATTAGCCGCTGCAATCCCAGGTGGGTATGTTGACCAAGGTGTTCAACGTGAAATAGCCCAACCTTGGGTCAGCAATCTGCCAGCAACATGGGAAGCCAGTATCGAGAGAGGCGCGTGCCATTGGATACACGCAAATTAGGTTGAATGGAAAATGGTTGTTTGCTTGACGCGCGTCAGTATGCAGTTCCTGTACCGTAGCCATCCAATCATTCAACTAGTCTCACAGCTTCACCTCTGCATGTGTTGCGTCCCGGCCACTCAATGTCAAGACTGTCCTCGTCATCTTGAATAGGCAGTCATGCTCGGAACCTGGGGAAGAATATTCCTACACCTTAACGCCCATCATGTCCAGTACTTCAGCTGCTACTTTTTGATGTCACTGTTGAATGATTGCCGCGCATTGACGGCGATGGTCTTGTCGTTGTACACGAGGCCTGGATGGGCGATGCAGAGGAAGAAGACAGCAATGACAATGAGGCTGCGACAGGAGTTAGTGCCACTCCAGCTTGTATTTGATGGGAAATGTGAACTTACACTCCCTCGAGGCCAATAAAAAGGCCCTGATCCGTGACGAGGTCCGAATTTTGGTACCCCTCGCTTAACTCGTAGCATCGGAAAGCGCATCGGGCGAGGATCATGAGGACAGCAGCGCTCAAGAAGCCAAAGAAGATGCGCATACGGTTGCTCAAAGCGCCGGCACTGCCACTGCGGAAATATCGAAGGAGGTAGTCTCCAAGCAGGGCGCAGAAAAGGACGAGAATGGCGACCTGAAATGCAAGGCCGGCCATTGCGACGTCGATGCCTACCTGGCTGGAGCCGCTGCTGACGGTCGAGAGGGCTCCGCCGGCGGCTTGGAGGGTGAGGCAGACGATATCGGCAGGGATGAAGATCCACCAGACGAGCTGGGGTTTGAAGCGAGAGATTTCGGGGGCGAAGGATTGAATGCTGTACGAGTTAGACCTGTTCCTGGCGAGGAGTAGGGAAGATAACCCACATCCTTGACAGAGTCACGTAAATAGCAGCGGTGTAAAAGACCGGTCCAGATGTGATGAAGACAATCTGGATCATGAAGCCGGGGAAAGAGAAAGGATTGCTGTACAAGAGAAGACGGCCGATGTAGCCGATGATCTCAAAGAAGCAGCCGAGAATCATGAAGATCATGTAAAACCAGGTACGCCAGCGAATGCCAAGGAAGATGTGGACGCCCATGGCAATGGCGTAGAGGATGATGAAGACGATGTTGGCCGCGAGCGACGGACGATACTTGTAGACGCTCCATTGGATGGGGCAGAGGTCGAGCGTACAGTTGGCGTCCGGCCCAAAGACAATGAGGCCGTTTGGGGGAACCATGGCGGAGGGCATGGTGAAGCTCGAGTGTATCCAGACGTTGAGGAAGACGAAGCCTGGGATGTTGACGATGTGAGGTTGATGCTGGATGGATTTCTCCACTATTTTGAGATCGAGGCCCGATCAGCAACAGGATGGTATATAGCCTTTCTGATGTCGGTGTTTTGTCTTCGACGTGCTTGCATATGCGTCTCACTCAGCACTCAATTTTGGCCAGCTTGATATATCTCGGAACTCTTGGAAGATGGGAAGAAAGATATTGGGTATTTATCAACCTCACATGCCCTCCGTCCATTCCCATCCCCTCCCCTCTGATGGAACTCTTCCTGCATTTCGATCATCCAGATAACCAACCCATCATCATTGACATGCCCTGCGCAAGACCCACGCGTTTCGCACTCGCGTAACTGCAAAGAAGTGGAACCAGCTGCTGTTTTTTCCCCACTCTCGGCGATCACAGGGCTGAGGCGGGTAGGGCGTGCGAGTGCGAGTGCGAGTTCTCAGCAAACCAGAGGCCTTTAGCCTCCTGGTTACAGTGGACGGCGGGCGCTAGATCTCCCCAGGGTGGCCCCTGGGAGCCGATTGCCCCACTGTATTAACGTGGCAGTCTAATTCACTTTTGGGGAATTCATTCGAGTGAATCTGGTGGACGTCATCAAACAGGCAATGACGAGTTGATATTCTTAGATTGTTCCTTCGACAACGATTCTCCTGTTGAGGTTTGATCTCGGCTTTTCCGAATGCGAATAGCTCATTGTTTATCAGCTTTAGGCACTAAATTAAGCCTCCTCATTTACAGCCAGCGACATGCCCAACTCTGTCCACAGAACGAGATAACCCGTCGAAAGGCCGAAAACTAGTCATGGCGAAAACCCAGAACAAGAAAAAGAGGAAAGAAAGAAGGAAGAATCCAGCGAAATAAAAGATGGCTTGCGCCATAGATGAGAGAAAGACGACCCATGGTATGCGAATAAAGCATTGTTATGACATGGCGGCTTTAGTGTGGTCCAGAATGCCAGAGAGTTATCCGAGGTGCAGACAGGATGCTCATCGTAGCGAACGTCCAACTTCCAGGGAACTACTTCTGGGTCTTGCTCCCAGAGGCAGCCCGAAGAGGCAAAGAGACATCCGACATCCTTTCCATGTCGCAATATCGGCTTGCGAATACCTCTGCGCATGAGAACGGCAGTCTAGCGCGCCCTTCGCGGTCGAACCTGATAGCACAGCTCCTGAGATCGTTCGGCTTGACCTTCGACTCGGCCTCTTCATAGCCGATATTTACCTTGCAGGAGAAACAACAAACCAGGCGACTTAAACCTTCGTCATTCATCTGGAAAGCCTGCCCAAGGTGACCGGTGCAGCGACGGAGGCGCCCAAAGTCCTTCAGAGTATCTATGGTAATGCCGTTGGGAAGGTCCCTTGCGTCCACCGGGCCTTGGCCCGTCGCGTGACGCAGCAGGGCAATTCTGAACCGCACCACAAACACCCAGTTGCCTCTAAGCAACCCGGCCTCCACGCGCTCCAATTTCGAAAAGAAGTTGGTCCACAAGCCGACAGCCTCGCCGGCATGACTGGCTCGAGCTTGTTGGCGCAGGTAACGAAGCTGAGGCCATCCCCCCAGCCGCTCCTGGGTAGCACCCACATGGGTGCAAGGGTGGACTTTGTTGGCACTCTTGTCGAATCTAGTATAGAAAAAGTAAATCCACGGGACAAAGGGTTCGATCGCACTCAGTGGCTTATTGGTGACCTCGGTGGCAGTCCCGTCGGTTTCTGACATCTTCGTTCCCCACGCGTCTTGTAGAAGCATCAGTTTGCAAAGTGTCTCCTGTGAATTGCGGGTTTCTGAGTGCTGTTAGATTGCGTTGTCGCAGAGCTATGCTGAAGACAGATGGACGTACTGGTATGCTCCCTCAGAGTCTCCATGCCGGTTCTGGCCGCGTTCTCGACCTTTGCTCGCTCATCTTTGGTGTTAAGAACACACCAAATTAGAATCTCTCTCGGAGAAACAGCGGGGACGCGCAAATCATTTGCCTCGAGATAGTCCATTTGCTGGGGCGTCAGGTCCATGCTGTAATGCAGATCCTCCTCAGCGGCCTCCACCGACTCCAGTTCTCTTCGCACGAAATCAAGCAAAGTCTGAATGTTCTTCTTGTCTTCCTTCGAGTCGGTGCCCCGAGGCCAATAAATAGCGTCTTGCTGAAGAATATTGCCAAGCTGAGCCATGCCTTCCACGAGGTTGCCACAGATGAGTATGTAGTAACGAACGATTCTCGCAAAGTCCAAGGGTCCAAACGGTTTCTTGTCCGCAGTCTGATGCGCCTAGCATTCAGACTCCTGGAAAGAAACTATATCGGCGGCAATGAAGGTAAACATCTTGATCATCGTAGCCAGGGTTTCGCAAAGGGGGACTGGTTCGGGCTTGGGCCGATGCGGCATCTTACCCCTGAACCAGGCGTGCGACGTGCCATCCAGGCTAGGGCCAGGGCCAGTTCCGGAGAGGGCTCGAGGGGGCATGGTGTGTGGTCTTGTCTCTGGGGAAGGTATGTATGTAGTGTTGATGTGTTGTTGTGAGAAGGGAGAGAGTAGAGAAGGTGAGAAGAGGCAAGTTGAGGTGATGAGGAAAGGCGGAATGCTTCAGACACTCAACAACAACTCAAGTCTGATGGCAAACCAAAGCTTCTGGAACAAGAAAACTGTATGCGTGGCAGTATGTATAGAATACTGCGTATAGGAGCGCACGGGAAACGGATGCAGGCGAGTGGAGGATGGGGAGGGAGAAGAAGAGAAAGAAGAAGAAAAACAAGATGGGGAATTTTACCTTGAGAATTAATAACACATGGTGTATTATTGCTGCCTAGAATAAAAACAAATTGTGCGCATTAATGTTGCTTGACAGTGACGCCAGCTGCCATTTATCCGTGCTTGTATCCTAGATGCCTCCTTTGGCCCACGTTTACCCCGTCACTGACAGTGAATCATAGGCACACTTATAAATCTTCTCCGCCAGGTGTTCGTTTAGGTAGAGGTTTGTCAGTGATTACGCCCGCTTCAATCTACGGCATTAAGCAAAGGATGGCTCAGTAGAACGCAACAAGTAGCGCGTGTCACCACGACCACGACCAGCAGCTCGCTGGCTTAAGGTGAGACAAACGGGTTCACTAGCAAAATACGGATCGTTGGGTATTCATCAAAAGCCTCATAACCGAAGGCGGCGCGGGTTTCTAGTAGCGCAAGCAAGGTAACGAGAGGCAAACAAGTTTCGGATTAACGTCTGCAGGCAGAGTTAAACCGATAGATGACCTATATGAGTTTGACAAATCCGCTATTATATTCAAAAAGTGGTTAGAGGCTAGTATTCACTACGTAACAACCTAGGTAGTCATGTCGACTTGGTGTTTTTGGTTTGGGAGCCTTCTAGGATAATCAAGCCGGCCGGGTTTGCATCGGCCGTCGCCTGTGCCACACACAACCAGCTGCACTCGTTTTGCGATCAGTTCCTTAAGCATTATCAGATGGACAAGAAAGAAAAACAATGGCATGAAATTAGGCACGCGGGAATTACTAAACATGGAATCCCGTCCACTAAAAAGCTCAAACATACATCGAAGAAAAAAAAAGCAAAGAAGTATAACATACTTAATAAGCAAGTTAAATAAATAAGCGAATTAAACACTTTTCTTAACCTTTAATATATATATTATTATAAAAACACTAT
>JAAVUK010000032.1:0-55191 GCA_014899095.1 Fusarium buxicola | reverse complement strand
GCCCTTGATGGGGTGGAAACCCTCAGTTCCGGATCTGGTCCTCTCGGTCCTGTTGATCCTGCATGGGGGGGGTTGGCAGTTGGCAGGTTCTCGATGTTGTCTCCAGGGGGTTGCGGCGACCAGGGGCCCAATTGCTATAAATCAAAGCAATGACGGCTATGATGGCTACCAGGCCAAGAATGGCGGAGAGGATGGTGAGAGAAATGTTGGTGGTCGTCATGATGACTGTCTTGTTATGTAAAGATCAAGAGAATAGCTTTCAAGGCATCGCGACATGACAGCTGCAGTTGAGCGAAATACAGTCGAGACGCAATGCGCTGCACACTGGTGCGTTTCTTCGAATCTTGGGCTCAAATACTGACTTTGGAGACCCCAGGTGAAGCATGCATGACTTGTAAAGCTGAAAGCTAATGGCGTAATGCACGGAGGTAGACACATGAAGAACATGAACCCGAAACAGGTTTCTGGACAGCATAGAGAAGTGAGGTTGGAGTGATGGTATATAATTGTACGAGGATCCTGCTCCCCCCTGTCCCGGGGAATGGTGAAAAGAGACGTGAGCCATAGTACCTGTGGTCACTATCAAGTGGTGAGTTTATCAGTGGACTTGTAGGAATCCATCCATTCTGCAGAGCATCGTGCTTAGACTTCAGTCTCGGGTGGACCAAGTCTTTCAAAATCCCATAATGCATTTGTTCACCACCTTTGAGCGGGCTTTCATCTCATGGGCATTTCATCATCCGCCAGCCGTCCGGTCAGGAAGCGATCCAAGCTCACGATGCCTCTGCATTAAGGATAAAGGCGCATTGGCATCTCTCCAACACTCTTTTAACTCCAAAACTAGAGTCAATCCCCCTCTTTCAAGCGATGTCCCGACTTTCATCTCGCTGTTCAGTCTTCTCAGACTCCCTTTCATCCCCTGCGCCCGAGCCATTGTACTGCAAACAAAGGCCCAGTCAGGTCACCTACAAAGCAGCTTTTTGCGGGGCTGACAGTGTTCATCGTCGTCTTCAACCCGGTTGCCAGAGTCATGTTTCGTCTATTCAAGCCCATTGTGTTGGTGACAGTGGCTGACAAGATGAGTCTGCCCTCACCTTTCCCTCAGGTGTAGCAGTTCAAATACAGGCAATATATAGACGCTTCGATCCACCCAAGTACGAGCGTTTGCTCTTTACCTCTTTCCATCCGAGACCTCTATTCTGAGACCTCTATTCTGAGACTTTCTCTTCGTTCACTCATACCACAACACCGTCACGAACATCGCGAGTACCTACGACCATGCCTTCACACGAATCCACACCGCCTAGCTCTCCCCCAGTCACCATGCCTCGCCCTTTTGGTTGGCAATGCCACCGCTGCAGGATGGTATACAGCATCGCCGTCACCCGCCGCTGCCTCCGCTGCGTCGCAACCAGCACCAGCGGGCCGTCCCATGTACCATCCGCCAAGCGCCGTCGCCGCATCTGTCGTAACAGCCAGGACCCAAGGACCGAATACGATTACCCCTTCTGGGCCACTTACAATGACTGGCGCCGCTTCCGCACCGCGCACGACGCTGACCCGGAGGCTTGGAAGCGCCGTACCATGCGCGAACTCGGCAGCGGCCTCGGCAGAGAGCGCCGAGTGAAGAAGGCGCAGCTGGAAACAAAGAGACGGTTCGAGATCACAAAAGGCCGATTGAAGCGAATGATGAACCAGACGCATTCTTGCGAACAGGACTGTGATTATCCCAGCCAGTGCCATCAAGAACGCTTCTCGGCATCTGTCGACAAGGCCGACAAGCTGGTCGGCGAGGTGCGGTGGCCAGCCCTCGGCGACATGAGCAGAAGTTCCAAGCCTCCTCTCTGCAGACTTCTGCCCGAGTTTGAACAAGATGTCACCTGCCCTGAAGAGGTTGATGACAGCGACGAGATCATAGCTTATGAGGCTCGCGACCAGGACGATTGGTTCACCCGGGAACAACACACCTTCGAGTTTAGCGACGACGACGAGAGCGAGAAGAGCTCATCTTCTGATGAGGCCAAAGACGCCTATAAACCGATCCAATACATGAGTGGTCGGCGCAAGCGGTGGTGAACGGGGGAGAGGCGCGCGTAGGGAAAGGCCATGGACATTGAGGGAGCGATCGGATGGAAGGACGGTTGTGAGCATGACTGAGGGTTTGGGAAGCGGACACCGTAGCTACACATCATCTGTGAGGGGAGAGAGCATGTTTCATTAATGGCTCAACAATACCTGCATCATACAGCGAATTGACAATTACACTCCAAGTTCATAACTCTTCAACGTCTCGGCGACTCCACCAGAAACTCGTATTCACCGTGTCTACCTAATCCAGTCCATCAGCACAACGGTTCCGTGTCTCATCTCATACCGGATACCCAGGCGAAAACACAGTTGTTATACACCGCTCTCGCAGCGAAAATGGCACAGGGCGGTCCGTCACGGCATGGACCTTTTCATCATCGGCGCCGGCTTCTTGAGTCGACGCAAAGACTCCTCGTGTGTCCTTTCAAAAGCGCAAGCGCCTGCGGCTATCCAAGCCGTCGTCGTGCGGACATCTGTCCATCTTGAGACGCCCCCTTCGAATTCGAACCAAAGCATTTCTGCATTACCGTTCCATAAACCAGCATTCCACAAGACCGAAGGAAGCAAAAAGCAAAACCAAACCCCAAATCGAGCCCCTATCTTAACCCTCGAGTGCCTTGGCCTTCTTCTTCTGCTCGACCTTGAGCAGCAGAGCACGGTTGATGTGTGGCAGCACACCACCGTATGCGATCGTAGCGCGAATCAGGGTGTCGAGCTCTTCGTCGCCACGAATGGCAAGCTGGAGGTGGCGGGGAGTGATACGCTTGACCTTGAGATCCTTGGCGGCGTTCTGTCACGAAAACGTCAGCATCTGTATCAGGCACCAGCAGTGACTCAGAAGGGGAGAACATACGCCTGCCAACTCCAGGACTTCAGCAGTCAGATACTCGAGAACAGCGGTAACGTACACGGCAGCCTTGGCTCCCACGCGCATCTTGTTCTGGGTGTTTTGCTTGAGAAAACGCTTGACACGACCACAGGGGAACTGGGAGATGCGATGTCAGTGAGAACTCGGATGGAAACCGTAGTGCACGATGCAAACTCGCACACCGGCTCGTCTTTGCTTGCGCATCCCGTATCGTCCCGCATCAGTTCCTCGCGAGAGCAGTGTCGCGAGCTGTCCCAGCATATCGGCAGCCGGCCGAAGACTCATCGCGGCGGGAAAAACACGACAATAGCATCGAGCGAAGAATGCGCCATCATCGTGAAAGGGTTTTCTCGTCGTGCGGAGATGGTTGACGCGTCGATCGGCGGTTCGTGAATGTCGATATGCGTGGGATGCGGGACTTGGGATGCGCGCAAATCGGCCGGCGAAGCAAGCTCGTGCTCCTCTTCCACATGTCGTGACAACAACTCACCTGAAGACCTGCGCGCGCAGAATGGCTCTGCTGCTTCTTGGGGCCCTCAGTAGCGCTCGTCTTGCCTCCGGAGCTCTTTCCGCCTGAAGACTTTCCCTTTCCGCCCGGCATTGTTCGTGTGGTGATGGAAAAAAAAGTTTGAAAAAAAAAGTACGAAAAGTCTGGTGATGGAAAAATACGGATTCGAACGCGGCAGTCGATCGGTCGAGTCGGCGGGGGATGTTGTTGATGGTAAGAAAAGCGGGATCGAGGATCGTGGTGGCAGAAATTTAGCGGGTGCTGATGTTGTTGTTCAGGCTCTGCCCCGTCTGGGCGAGGAGCGAGGGCGATCTGTCTGCGTGAGAGGTGAGGTACCTGCCTGAGGTAGCTTTTGTCGAAAGTCGTCTGCTCCCCCCTTAGTACCTTACCTACCAGGCCTACCTACCAGGCCCCTCGGCCGGCATTGGCTGCGAGGGCCGAAGTAAACCCGAGGCGGAAGCTGGGCCACCACCAAGGCCGAGAGAAGAGAAAGGCTTGTAAGATCGCGACCATCAAACACTGGTTTTGAGTGCGACAGAGTCGCTGAAAAGGAGAAAAGTAGAAGAAGCGATGAGAGTAGACCCGAAAGAGACTTCTTCCAGGTTTCCGGGAGGCGTGGCGGCAGAGTTGTGTTGATACTCGCCCTCACCTCTGGTCAAGCGACGGTCTGATTGCTGTACGCCTGGGACGGCTTGCCACATATCCATGGCTGCGTCTCGCCCAGGTTGTTTTGCTTGATGCCATACTTACCGAGTATGCACTAGATGCCTCCCGAGACAATGTGGTAGCTCGTCGTTTTCTGGTAGACGAGAGCACTCGGCCAGACGCTGGTTGACATGTCGTTGTCGGCGACAGTTGAAACTCGAGCAAGGCTCGACTTGGAGACGATCATGTCCCGCTGTGGCTGGTGCGTGGCTGTCGTTAGCCGAGTATTTTCCATGCAGGGGTGGGTCAACCACTTCCTTTGACATCAAGTGAAAGCAAACAGCAAACAGCAAACAGCAAACACACTCAACTGGAATATATGTCTTGTCACTTCTCCTGAATTACATGTTTGTCTGATACGCGACCACTAGCGATGATTCTTGATTAGCCCGTCTCATTGAAGCCGCATTGCCCGGTCGGCTGAGCTAGACATCTTCACGTCGATGCTGGAGGCGAAATAGATGAACGGGGCGTCGTGAATGCAGGCAGATTTTAGCATAGACCTGCCTCAGAGCAAAGGGTAAAGACTGGATTAAACTAGACTTATAGCATTGGTATTTCGCTTTCGTCCCCCACAAGGATTCCTTTGAGTCGCGACTTGAAATAACTTGGCCAGCTGAATAGTAGGACAGTGAGGGTCGGAACCGTTAGGAAATAGTATCGACTCATTGCAGAAACAGGAAGATGCTCTGGAGTTAATACATTTGTTCATGGACTAAACATTCTTAGCCGGGAGATTGGCCAAGGGAAATAGCTGATTTAATTTGCAAAGGTGCTATATCTACGTGACATAACGGGTGAGGTTTTTGACAAGTATGAGAAGGGGGTGAAAATCAGCTATTTGGAGTGAAAGATCACCGCACACGCCATTGACCACCACATTGCATCAAGCACCACTATCCAACCAACTACAGCAGTTCAATCACTTTCAGAGACATCGAGTGTATTCTAAGGGTCGCAGTATCGCTACTGTTGGCGGTACCGGCACCGTCGGTGCTCCCAGCATGACCTCCCTCCTTCACAAGACATCCACGCCATCACAGCCATCTCCTGCAGCGACCCCTGTGTTGCATTTCACGAAACCACCAGTGTCCTCCAAGGTGGCGACTTCGACGAAGACTTCCTCATCTCTGCGACCAAAGCTCAAAATTTGTTGATTCTACAACTCGACCGCCGGGCAATGAACGACCAGAATCTTCCGTGCTGCAGCCAATTTCTATCTATATCCTGTCGACTAAGTTCGGTACCAGCAGCAAGACCCTGAAATTGACCCGCGAGCAAGTTATCACATCCGGCAAAAAGGGTATGCGGGATCTTCTAGGACAGCTTGGCGTTGGTAGTTGGATCGCTGTCGTAATCAAGTCTGGCTCGACTGGCCGACGAATATGGAATGCTAGGTATCAACATCAAAAGCCGAAAGGCTAAATTCTGGTACGCCGGTAACGTCAAGGCCAACACGTCCACGCTGAAGCGGGTCGGCGACGCTGTGACCGAACTGCTTCGTCTGCTCGAGGATGAGTTGTCTGTGAACCAGAACAAGCTTTCCTATACCAGTTCCTTCATGGTCACGCAGAAAAGATGCCTGAGAGCGTGTAGGGTGTGACAGGTATCAAGGTTGAGAACTGGGAGATTAAGGCGAGGGATATTGACGAGTTGGCGAACGAGTGCGATGAGAGACTAGCGAAAGGGGGATAGGATGGCGGCTGTTCTTAAGCTCTACTCGCCGCAGTTCCGAGAGGGACACGCAGGGAAGTACAATCAAAATGTGGTTGACATAAAACCATTTAGATTTACTCGAAAGAATGTGGATGAGGTTGTTGAGGGTGTTGTCGATTCGATTGAAATGGCTTCGAAGGTAGACTACATCTCAGCATCGATCTGGAAATCTCTGGCTGGGAAGAAAGGCTGGATCTTGGCATACTACATATCCTCCACTCAACGAACATCCTCCCTGAGCTAACTCGTGGTCGTTGTCCATGATCAACTCTCGCTTGATTCGCAAAGTCACCATCAACGGTTGTACACGCGCCAGGGTCTGAAAATGGGTATCTGAAATGCTAATAAACTGACTATGGTATAATTCGTAACGCGTCATCCTCCCTATTTCCTCCTCTTCAGCTCCATGAAATTGTCATTAATTTTATATAACGTCATGACGGCCGCATGGTCCGACGTCCACTCGTCAAGAACGTGGTTGGGCTTTCTGGCCATCATCACCCACGAGTTCTTTACTTCCAAGTCCTTTCCCTTGTGATAAATGAAGTCGAGGCGCTCCGGGGGTTCGGACCTGTCCCAGTCCTCGTTCCAAGGTGTTACCGTGGACCAAGTAATGCCTTCGTCCTGCTCGGGGTCGGGGTGTGCGACGCGGTATGAATCGACCAGTCCAGCGTCAATGGCCTTCTGGGACGTCGGCCACTCGAAACTGCCCTGGCCACAATGCTTCTCTTTGAGCTTGTCGGTGTAGTCGAGATGCGACGGCGCGTTGAAGTCTCCGACAAGGAAGACGGGTATGGAATCGGCTTCTGCAAGTTCCAATCTCATAGCCTCCAGCGCTTCTTCAACTTCGCTTGGTCGTTTACTGTCGTATTCACTCTGCATGACCTGGTCGGGAGTCCGGCCCTCGTAGCAAAACTTGTAAGGGCCGTAGGGCTTGTAGTTCAGGTGCGCAGACCAGAAGTTGACCGTCTGTCGTTCCCCATCAAGGCTAATCCACGCGCCACCCGCCTTGCCGCCATTTTTGGCGTCGCTGCCGTAACGATCCAGGATGGGGTATTTGGAGAGGATGCTGTGGCTCTTTTTGCTGGCCCAGTAGTACCAGCCCAGAGCTTCGGCCAGAGCCTTTACCCGTCCTCCGGAGTGGTCTTCTTGAAGACCGATAATGTCAGCCCCAGAGTTGATGATGAACCGAAGTTGCTTATCGTGATACTCATGGAACCTGCTGCCGCCACGCCACAGGTTCATGGACATAACCCGAAGCTCCTGGATCTTCTGCTCCGTCCTCCCACGTATAGGGAGATGCACTCTCAACGACGCCATGGACTTGCCTCGCTTAGCCCAGACGGTGAAATTAAGAGATTTTGACCACGTTCCTGGCTTGCCTGCCATCTTGCCATTCTCGGCGATTTTGAGCCAGTCCGGCAGATGTGTTCCCTCGGAGAAAGTAACGCGCCTGTTACCACCCCTGATAAGGCCGCCAACTGTAGCGTGATAGTAGTCCCCTGCCCGGGCAGGCGGGAGGGTGATTTCACCAACAACAAACTCGAGGCCGGTTTTGCCATCCTGGGTCAAGTATACATCGAAGGGTTGCGCAAGCCAGTCGTATCCGCCTTGGGCGTGGAAGAAGGCGGTGTACCATCCAGGTCGAAGCCTTTCAGTAGGGAGTCGAACCTTGCCTTTGGCGTCTGGTGTATACACCCATACGACCGGGTTCTTTGTGTATCTTTGGGCCCAGTTGGGGATAAGACCGGTGCCCGCATTGTGATACAGGCCGATCCAGTTCTTTTTATGAGGTTCCGGGGTCGTGAATTCGAAAGTGAAAGGTGCTTCGCCATCGACGAGGTTGATTGTGCCTGCTGGGTTGATCAATCTCGCTGCGACGGAGAGAGAGAAGAAGATGGCGGGTGCGACAGCGAGTAGGGTTTTTGGGAAATGCATCGCGAAGCTAGTTCCACTCCCTTTTGGGCAGTCTTTTAGTCAACGGGTTGCAGACCTGAGGTTGAAGATTTCGATTCAGGCCTGAGACTGGGAAGTTAAATAAAAGACACTCGGGGATTTCTTTTTGGGTCAGATACTTCATTGGATCTTTATCGAGTCAATGAAGTCGTGCCAAGACTCTGACCGCGTACTAACGCTTGACTGTACTGACGCTTGGCCGCGTCATCTGCCTTACAGCTAACAATGAGGCCACTCAGATCGTGTAATCGTTCGCCGCCTTTCCAATAATCCAGCTTTTGTTCATCCGGCGCTGCCGGCGCTGCCGGAGCTCTCGGTTGTGGCGCGAGGCATCAGGCATTAGTACATGTCGGGTGGACTACTACGTACAGTAGTACGTAAGTACCTACCTAGTATTGAGCTACTACGTACTGTACTTACCTTAGTAGGGGACGCGTTTCCTTCGCATGACGTCTCCGCACCTTCACATAGAAGGTTGTGTATTATTCATCGAGATACGCCAAATCAACTTGTCGCATCCTCCCTTGAACACATTTTCGTACTCAGTCCAGTGCAACCTTCGCGTCTAATCAACGAGTGTCAGCTTACCAAAAAAAGATCTACCGGTCTAGACTTTCTTAAGTCCGAACTCCACCCAAAGCTTACCAACTTCACGTTCCTAATTCGGGTGCGTGTTCTCTTGATTACTTATTGCCGTCTCGCGACGTACTGACTCCTTTAGTTCTCCGAGTCTGATGCGTGAAGCATGGTTTTATGGCACGTGCCGAATTACGTGCCGCTGTGGAGCCGCTGTGGAGCCTCTTTGCAGGGCTGCCGCAGGCCCACTAGATTCGAGAATTAGGAACCTAGGTTCCTTTTACCTAGGTACTTTGTGATACCCTCACTTTTCATTGAGCCTCTCTGCCTTAATCAGCATTAGAGTCTTGGCACTCAGCGGGCCACAACATAAGGGCTGTAAACGCGCAGACTGGCTTAGGTATAGTAGTTGATTGATAACTCGTGCTCTAATCATGGTTTTCTCGTCGCTCCGAGATCAATTCTTCAAATTTCCGGTGTGCGCGACGGTAACTGACGCTTTGTTTCATGAAGTGATAGGAAAATCATGGGCTCTGAAACTTCGGTCAGGTTTGGCATTGGAATCCTATGTGTTTCTTATCTGTTCGCGCGTGTCCCCCATGTGAGCAATGTAAGCAACCCTATAGCCCTTGAAGACGTCGGGGTACCTGCCACATACTATATCGTAAAGCAATGGACGTGTCGGGGATTTGACAAATTGATCGACGAGCATGAAGTGACCTGACGTCGGCACTGCCAAGCGAGTTTCATGAAGTGGTGGGTTTTGTTTCAGAGCTGATTTCTTGAACCGTTAGATCATTGCAACAGCCATCAGATTGCGTTGCGATCCGGGCCCAGCAGTAGTAACAAGCAAGAATCGAGCCTTGGAAGAAAAGAGCCCACTGGGCCGGACCCATGCCAGCCCACGGCCTTGCAATGTTATACCTTGATTGTCAAGAACCACCTCTTGTTTGTTAACACATTGAGAATACTTTTGAAGTGAGATGTAAGCAATTTGGTACAGTAAGCCGCGACGCTGTGCCAGCTGTGACCAGCGGTGAAGGCGTACGCTGCCCTGGTTGGTCAATAACCATCAGGAAGCCACGGGTTCGTGAGCATTATTCGAAAGACGGGCAGTTGTGACCTTTGATACCAACTCATTCAGTCGTCGGCCATAAGTATGTCCGAGCCGGTTGCCTGGATTGATGCCATGTATGTGGAAATAGACTTCGGCCGAATCCTGACCCCAGAGGCACAGCAATCTGACTCGCCACGTGCGATTCAAGGACACAAAAA
Organism: Fusarium buxicola; assembly: GCA_014899095.1. NCBI lineage: Eukaryota > Fungi > Ascomycota > Sordariomycetes > Hypocreales > Nectriaceae > Fusarium > Fusarium buxicola. The sequence goes on along the minus strand of JAAVUK010000032.1, from coordinate 45,499 downwards.
GCTATACTGAGAACGGAATGCACTTGCACAGTGTTCGTTGCAAAAACTCCAAGACGTCATTGAGGCGTCTTGACCCCCGGACTGCTGAAGCTTGTCTCTCACCCTCGCAGCGTACTGTACTGTAGAATCCGGAAGCAGGTGGCTTCCAGGCCTCGTGGTTGGATCCGGGTCAGCTGGCTCCGAAGGCAGCGTCGCTTGACGAGGGCGGAATCGCATCGCCGTACACCGGAGCGCAGGTGAGGGAGGGCTGCAGACGGCCGAATCTGCAAGATGCAGGCGGGAGGCGGCAACGCTCAGGCCTGCATATCGAAGCCGGCGGGCTGGCACTCTGGGCCTGATTTCCCTGAGAATCGCGCAGATCTTACGCTCGGTCCCGTCTGGGTGCCTGACGTTCAGTGATCACTGACTGCTTTGACCTGGCTGGAGGCTCGGTGGCGATATCATGGAAGCAAGCCGTGAGGCTCAAAGATGGGGCGCAGCCGCGGCTGACGTCGATCCCCCGATCCCCCACCAGATATGAATGCCGTAACAGCTGGTTGGTGGTTGAGCAAGGCACACGATACAATCGATATACCTGCCATGGTGAGCAGCATGATTTGGTGTTCAAGACCACGACCAAGAAGTGTAACTGGGCCAACCCAACTTGATAAATGTGGGTGTAGTGAACGGCGTCGCATGACTGGGTTCGGGTATATGAACCAGATTGATCCGACACGTGCTCCTGTGATTATCGTCAGAGGAGGTGGTGGGCGATGACAAAGGCAAACAAAGGGCAGAGACTGTCGTTCGGTGAGCGGGTGGTCATGCACAAATGAAAGAAAGGGTCCATGGATGTATAATATGCTGATCGATAGCACAAAGACATATCCGTGGAGGGGACCGCGGAGGAGATCCGAGTGCCAGACCGTCCCTCCGAAGGAATTCACCAGTTCATCTTACTACCGGTACTACGTGCGTACAAGTTCAGGGGCGTTCTGCCCAGTGGACAGGAGGTAGAAAAAAAAGCAAGCGGGAAGCAGGCTGCTCGGAAGCATCCGGCGGGTGTATTTTGAGATGGTGGTTTCGTAGTTCATTGATACATCTATCCTGGCATGACATATTGCCTTCTTCGTCCCTTACAATTTGTGACCAACTTGACCATGGGTTGGTACCTAAGAGTCACCCTACCAACGACGACCTCTTCCTGCTCGACGGGACCAATCAACCTAGGATATCACATCAGAGAAAGTCGCATTATATATCATTTAAACTACCTACCGGATTATTTCTTTGTGCCGCAGTTGGGACATATCGTGCCACACCCTTTAACAATACCTTGGTGGCAAATATCGCAGCCAGCCATGGTTTTCTTGTAAACGGGATGGAGATGACAAAAGGTGATTGATCCTACGCAAAGGAGTTTTTTGTTTGTTTTGCGAACGATTGATAATTTCAGGTATCGATTAACGCGAGACTTTATATTAGGCGCAAATCGTAAACCCGAATTTCAACATGTGACCTTGCCTAATTGCATTACCCGGGGCCGCGTGACCTTGGAGCCACCATCTCCGGGGGGATGGCAGCCGAGCGACGGCGCATCGCAAGAGGTGAGGCTAGGCTAGGATGCTTGATTTCCCAAGGACTCTAATAGCCTCAGAAGACCCTCCGGTTTTAGGGGACGCCGGTGAGACGAAATCGACTGCGCTAGTGGGCTTCTCGAATTCGACAGATGGTGACGGGCGAGGCGAAATCAGGAGGGGGAGGGATGTTAGTTGCATGGGGAGAAAAGGAGATGAGGGGCCGGCCGGGTGGTAGCGGTGATTAACGATGATGACGGTGGTAAAATCCCGTCTGTCGTTTACCAGTCACCATTCTCCGTGAACCTGTGTACGACACAATACGGAGTACGGATATGATCTTCAGCTGTCTCATCGCGGCGCGATCCACTCCGTCTGAACAATATCGCCAGACAGTATCAAGGACTACGCTACGGTCAAAGAGGCAACATCTTCAACACTTCTCGTCCACTGATTCTACCGCGAGCCATCTGCACTATGTATAACCCCTCCCCAGCTAGGTATCACTCTCCAGGTGGCCAATTGCCAAGGGACCTGGGTCCCTTTTTCTTAAGGCGGCCTCAGGGCCTTGGCCTCGCGGTTGGGACATGGGACACGAACGACGACCCAAAAGACTGGGGAGGCCCCTGAGATCAGGCCCCTGACGACGGCCCAGGCGGGCGGGTTGGGATGATCCTAGCTTGGATAGCAACGAGGGGCAATTCTGCAAAGCAAAAGGGGTACCGAAGAGCATCGCCTCTTTGCTGGAAGCAACGCCTGGACCTGAACCTGGAGCTGAATAGCTGGGCAATAGTATCTGTCGTGGCGATGACGTGAATAAAGAAGTGTGAGAACACAGGATAAATAGCGTCTCCTGGGTGATAATAAATGGGGATACCATATCCATAGTTTCTTTTTGCTTTGTTCTTTTCCAAGAACATCTCACACTGTACATACAGTACAGCCTCCACTGGCTGATTGGCTTCCCGCTCGACGGGCCGCTACTGGCATGTTAGACGGAATCGGGAGCTTGCTGCAGAGATGAGAAAGTCAGTCTCGTCTGCAGAAAAGCCAAAGTCACGTCAGTTTCCTGCATCAGCTTGGATACAACGTCAACGTTGGGGACGTTGGACGGTCAAAGTGTCTGGAGCGGCCTCAATAATTGGAAGTCCAGTCCGTGATCGCACACAAGGGCGAGGGCTAGGTTGGAAGAGCCGCACCCCGATCTGTGCCTCGTCTCCGGGCGTACACGTGGCCGTGACATAAACTAACGGAGCCGGTTCGATTTGCATTAATATGCATCTTAATTGAGGCATCTCAAATCTGCCTCGCAACCCCTGGAAACAGCCGGCCGCGGCACCGGCAAAAAGGAACTCGACAAAGACGTTGATAGCCATGTTGACAATTCAGCACCGACGGAGAGAGTCTCAAATGCAAGACAAAGCAAGCAGAGACATTCCATCTCGATGGAGCTGGTTGCCCGAGCCCGAGCGCGAACACAGCAGAAGAAAATGGGTTCATCCACCATGCAGGTCTTGTGCTGCGTAATTACATTACATCTATGGTACGGAGTACTGAGTACAGTATATGTACTAGCAGCATCCGGGGAGCAGAAGCCGGTCGCGTGGGAAAGGGGGCCGGAACTGCAAGATGGAGTAGACGCAAGATGGGAGACCAGATGCGATGGGGAGAGAGCCAAGATTTTCCCGGTAGGTTTCAATGATAATCTCCCTTTTACATCATGGGCGGGACTGTGGGAGATTCAATCTCGACTCTTTTCTCTCGCTCCATTCTTCCCCTATTCCCCCTTGATCTAGGTCACCGTAGGCAATTGTGTTGGAACGGTGCTACCCAGTCATTTAATATGAGACGATGCGTCGTGAGTGCATGACATTTATAAGATTTTGCTTGTGAAATCGAAACCGGCAATGACATGGGTTTGTTTAAGTTGATGGCTCTCGGTGATGAATGTACAGTGTCGAACCTTGTGCGACATATCAGATCAGTGACGGGACTTGAGTTGATCGTTACCAAGACAATCGCAACCTCTTTTCGTCTCGTCGAGTCAGGCCAGAACTGAAAAGAGTCATTCGCGGTACGGAGCATCCGTACTTGGTAGAGGAACCGGGCTTGGTGGCCCCTCAAGAATCAGTCGCGGTTTGGCGCAAGTCATATATGCATGGGTACCAGATCTTGGAGAATGCACAGCAACATGCACAACATAAATTTATTGGAAGATGCTCTTAGACATACGTACGTATCCATTTACGGATAGTTGATACCGACACAAGAGACAACCGAAACTCCCACACAGAGGGGTGTCCCGTCCACACCAAGCATCCATGGAATCCGTGCCACCCAAGACCCGTGCCGAGACAAAGTTGCTCGCACTGTTGGACCATCTGCCACATTTGGATGGATTCATGAAGCACTTGACTTGGATGCTCCCAGCTGGAGCTCACCTCAGCTGGTGTTGTCCTTGGAATTACCATCGTCGTGTCTATCACGCGGGGCTACTTGCAGCTTCTCGTTGCCCCTTTGGCCAGGTACCGCTGCAAGCATCCAATCCCATCAGCCACCTTCAGAGGCTGAGAACGGTGGATCAGAGAAGAACCAAGCAATCCAGATATCCTTCTTTTCCTTAGCTCTGGCGTCACCACAGAGGACAGCCTCTCCGCAGACCGCAGCTGGCGGTGGGGTCTGCCGTCCTCCCATCCACTCAACTTTTTTTTTCTTTACATGCCCCCACAATGACCTCCATAGGTAGGAATGAGAAATGCGCCTAGCAACTTAATACAGGACACGACAACTAAGTGAAGTAGCCAGGTAGCCTTTGAGGGGTTTATCTTTAAGCACCTTAGCTTCTGGCTTCTGGCTTCTGGCTGCTCACGATGCGACCTACAACAGACACCTTGTCCTGGAATCCTCAAGCTTGGGTTTTTGACAATCTCCAGGGCTCAGGGGACAGACAGACCGACTCCACAGTGGATTTCTCACAAATAACAGCGCTGGACGACCCACTATAACTTGTGCCATCCAGGGCTATTTGCACTGGGAGTCGTGGAATACCTAGCTGCGAGTTGTGGCTTGCTCCAGGGACCACAGTCCCCATCACCGCCTCATCACACTGTCCTTGTCCTGCCCGTCCCCTCAGGCTCCCCCGTCCCAGGAAGAAAACCGCCTCCACTCGTGCCAAAAGAGTCAAAGGGCAATCCGATTTTATTTCCCACGCAACGGGAACCGCTGTCACCTCCCCAACCACGTCCTTCAAACCCCCGTCTCCCGTCTCCCGTCCGCCGTTTCCCGTTCCAGATCATCGCGGACATTTGCTAGGACTTGTCCCATCTTTTCCTCCCCTTTCTTCCTCTTCCTCTTCCTTCTTCTTCGACCTCCTGCCCTCGCTTTTCTGTCCACCTCCTGCTCTTCTCTCCCCCCTTCTCGCTCCTACGTCCTTTTTCTTTAGTTCGTCGAAAGCTCCAAACCTCCCTTCGGCGACGATATTACGACTTTGGACTACGAAAGACGAGGCGGCCGCGCGAATCCGACCCCTTTTCGCAAGTTCCTTTCTTCTTTGGTGGCGCTTCTCCCAGCTCCTCCAACAGCCGCTCTGTCCAAGTGCACTACGGAGTATCTTGGCTTCCGACTACCGACCGACAGGCGATTGAACGTGACGCTCTGACGCTGCTCCGCCACTCTCCTCGGATCCCAAATTCAGGGACTTGTTTCGTCTCGGCCTCCTTCGTTGCGTTGGCCATATTGCTCGCCTCCGTTGTCGCCACTTGAGAATACGAATAGTGTCTCCATTAACGGTCGCGCTATTCTTGTCGGCTGAGGCTTCCTCCAGACCCTGTCTCTATTTTACACGTACAACCAACCAAACCTCTTTCGAGCTCTCTCGCAGTTGTCGCCCTTGGTCTCTACAGCGCCTCGTACAATCTAGTTTCATCTCTGAGTTTGGATATATTAGGCAACACGCGGCCCCATCAACCATTTCGTGCCTAGTTCGCTTCAACCCTTACCTGAGTACACCGCTTCACGACTGTGACGATTTTCGGACCCACGAGCAAACGATTTGATGCCGCAATTTTAACCATCTATCACAACGCTTCATCGATACCCTCCTCTGACCTGCTTTCCCAGATTGCATAGCTAGCACGTGGCCGCTTCGAATACCCTCACTTTTTAAAGATATATCGGTAGAGTGATCTGCTGGGTAACGTCAGCAGTTGCTTGCCAAACTGGATTCAGTCAGGACAATGTCACAGCAACAACACGATATGGGCTACCTCGACTACGGCACGTCAACCAGTCGCTCTCCTAGCTCTTCGAGGCCGAATTATGGTGGTGCCGGCGGTTTCGGTCCTGGCCTTTCACTCCCTCGCCAGTCACAGCGCCCCTTCGATGCTCCTCTAGGCTCATCCGCCCTCTATCCTGCCGAGAGGCTTGGCGGCGGTTACAACCCCCGCGGTATGGACAACATGGCTGGTGGTATGCAGGGGTACATGCTGGATAATGGCCAGGCTTGGTCCTACAACACAAGCGGTGTCGCTACTGTCAACGGTGCTGTCAACGGCCCTGGTCGACAGAGAAGCGTAAACCGACGAGCTGCCCTCCCTCAGGTATGTGATTCTACAATGGTGTGTGATGCGACCTAGCTGACGTGGAGACAGAACTGGACCGACCACAGTGGTCTCGGCATCCATGGAGGTCTTCAGCCCTTTTCAGGCGGGATCGGCAACAACCCCATGTCAAACGGCGGCCTTCGCGTTGACCATCCAGGCTCTCACGGCTCTCCATCCGATCTTCGATCAACGACCTCCGACGCCGACCAGCTCATCCCTACGGCCATCGTTATCAAGAATATTCCATTTGCGGTCCGCAAGGAGACGCTTGCGTCCATCATGCTCGAGATGCACCTCCCGCAGCCATATGCCTTCAACTACCACTTTGACAACGGCGTCTTCCGAGGTTTGGCTTTCGCTAACTTCCAGTCCGCCGAGGATACGCGCATGGTCATTGAAGCGATGAACGGAATGGATGTTCATGGTCGCAAGTTACGTGTTGAGTACAAGAAGATGCTTCCCGAGGCCGAGCGAGAGCGAATTGAGCGCGAGAAGCGAGAGCGACGTGGTCAGCTCGAAGAGCAGCACCGAGCTCCTATGCTTCACCAGCAAAGCTCGATTCAGTCTCTTGGCAGTCTTGCCCAGGCCCAAGCGAGGAATCCCTCTCATCTCGGTATGCTCAATCTGTTGAATGCTTATTTTCTGTTGCTGACTCTTTCAGCCGATGTCGACTTGAACGACCCTCAGACTCTCGATTTCTACACCGAGTTGGCCATGTTCCGCCGAGACGATTCCCGGGAGATTCTCGTCTTTCCTCCTGGCATTGCCCCTGAGCACAGGCGATCTATTCATATTCTTGCGCACCACATGGGTCTGGAGCACCAGTCAATCGGTGAGGCAGACTCGCGACAGATTACTGTGCTCAAGCGACAGCAGCCTTCGCCGACCGCCAACATCCACAACCAACCCGCCACCAGCCTGGATATGCACAAGCGTGGCCTCAGCCGAGCTGCTACTTTTGACTTTGCTGCTGATCGCGACACGAGGGCTGCCAGCAGCACTTACTCGCACGTGCTGGGACGCCAGGGTCCGACCCTGGAGCTCCCTGGAAGCCCTGATGGAAACGGCTTTCCCAATAACTTGCGAACGGCCAAGAGCTTTGCCGACCTGCGATCGTTCACGCCCAGCCCTTCGCAGGCATCCTCCAGCTATCTCGCTCCCACTGGTATGAACAACATGACTGGTGGATCGACTGCTCGATTCGGTGACTACATGAGTGGTTCCATGTCCCCTTCTGGCCACCCCGGCAGCTCCGGCACCCCCGGTCCCAAGAACGACTCTGCTCTGCTTGGCAGCCTCAGCAGCTTGAACCTGGGCTATGACTCGGGCGCTATTCAGAACCAGGCGCGAAGCACTCCCGGTGCCATCGGTAGCCAGCGACCCAGCAGCAATACCAAGGGCGCTCCTGAGCGACAGCCCCGCGGACCCGAGTGGGAGACCACTGCTGGGTTTGGTGGGCGTCGTGCTAACGGCCACGTTACGCGCGGCAGCGGTATGTTTAACTCCCAGCCTTTGGACATCTGGAACATATGCTCACTTCAGTATAGACTCGTCAGACAATGGAGCGCGAGTGGGCTCCAGCTCCACCAACGCCTCGCGATACCACTGATGGTGATTTCGCCATCTCATCCATTCCCCGACGAGCCAAGCTTTCGACGGCCTGCATTCGCAGACGTTGACAGTGCTCTGCGCGTATTTTTACGGGTTGACGACAATGAATACGACGCATATTATCGCGATATTTGCACAGCATTTTGATTTTACGATTTGTAATACTGACATATCTGGGTGACCGGCGCCAGTCCTCGAGCTCGCCTTGAGCCTCATTGCATATAGTTTTATGTGGGAATGTTTTTACGACTTTGGAGACGTGGAGGGGGCGATACTAGCCCCTACTATGTGGCCGATTTGATGATGATGCCAGCCCGATGAGAGAGTATGGGATAGGATATCTGGATACAGGAATTCATTCAACACATGGGCAACCAAGGATGGAAGGTCACGATACGCTTGCCAGCACTCATAACCTGGAATACCCTCACATGTACCCCGACAAGACCTACGACCATTACTTGACGATTATGACGCTTTTACGACGTTACGTCTAGACAGCTATACCGGCTTCTCCTCATCAGGCTGTGCACAAGGTCAGCGATGGGAGGAGTTGCCTCGGCGACTACAAACTATTACTATACCCACCAAATAATTCCTGTCTGGGCGCCGCTCCTGAGGTGACTGCGACGACAACGAGGACGAACATGACGGCACGCGAGTCCGGCCTTGACGCAGGGCGCGCTGAGGGGGTTGAACGATGGACGCGATGGTGACGTGGCGAGAATTGCGGAGACGAGGTTGACAAGCCTTTGGAAAGGAAAAGAAAAAAGTTACAATCTCTGGTTATCTGCATTGTTGTTGGTTTATTTTGGTTTATTTTGGTTCATGATTTTGTTGCTGATTGTTCCTGTTTTATCTATGGAGTGGTTTATCTCCTCTCACCTCTCTTGACTAATTCTGGATCTGCCTGGTCGCGATGCCACAAGAGGAGGCGAAGAGGGGCTTGTTGGGCCTTGGGGTGTTTGTGAGCTGCATTGCTGAATTGGTGGATATCTGCTCGTCTTTTGTTGATGCCGTGGTGAGAGTCAGGGGGTGAATGGAGTGAGTCGAGAGGCGATGCGCGTGCATGCTAAGAAATACTTTGCATGATGAGTGCCGCTTTGGCATTGTTGAAATACATGTGGTTTTCGTACAGGAATAGTGCCATTGGTGTGTGATGATCAAGTGTGTTGAGGTTGCTGCTTATTAATGTTTCGAGAATTCTGTAGACTGCAAGTTTACTGACACCAGGGGCGATACCTGAAACGGCCTAGCCCGGCCATTTGATAGGGTAACAGTTACTCGTTAGGTATCCATCAAATCGACGTCATCTTGTAAGAGAGTTGACCTGCATGACATTCACGTCCTGTAACAACCCAGAACAATCAAAATTCAAGCTGGCACCAACATCATGACGAGCTTCATCTCATCGTTGCTTCCATTTCGAAAACCAGAAGCTGTTGCGGCCATGGCTCTCCCCGAGAAGAATAAGCAGTGGACAACGGGCCAGGACGGTCTCGATAAGCTCGTGTTTACAGAGGGCAAGGTGCCTGAGCCCAAGGATGGAGAGGTGCTTGTCAAGATTCACGCCGTGGGCCTCAACTACCGTGACACTGAGGGTGAGTGCCGTGCCTCGTGATTCTGCCGGCTTCATGTCTGCCGGCTTCATGTACCGAACTGAACTGAACTGTGCCAGTGATTATGGGCGACTACAACCACCACCAATCCATCCAGGACACGGAGCCCCTCGTGCCCTGCTCCGACATGTGCGGCACCGTCATCGCCTCCAAGTCGTCTAAGCTCAAGACCGGCACACGCGTCATGTCCATCTTCAACCAGACCCATCTGACGGGCCAAATCACCGAAGCCGACATGGCCTCCGGTCTCGGCCTCCCCCTGCCAGGCGTCTTGACCGAGTACCGCTGCTTCCCCGCCGAGAGCTTGGTCCTCGTGCCGGACTACCTGACCGACGAGGAGGCGTCGTGTCTGCCCATCGCGAGCGTCACGGCGTGGATGTGCATCAACGGCATGAGGCCCCTGGGCCAGCCGGCCGACGGCAAGCAGAAGAAGGAGACGGTGCTTCTGCAGGGGACGGGCGGCGTGGCTGTCGCGGGGCTGCAGATCGCAAAGGCAGCGGGACTAGGCGCAATCATCACGTCCTCCTCCGACGACAAGCTTGAGCGCGCAAAGAAGGACCTGGGCGCCGACACGGGCATCAACTACCGCACGCACTGGGAATGGCAAGACCCCGTCATGCAAGCGACGTCCGGCCGCGGCGCAGACATCATCTTTGAAACCGGCGGCTCGCGCACCCTACGCAAGTCGTTTGACAGCGTCGCCTTTGGCGGGCTGATCAACTGCGTGGGCTACCTCTCTGGCAAGGAGGAGGAGCAGGACACGGGCGGGAAGGTGAGCGTGAACGTGCTCGCGTTGAGGAGGAATGTGACGCTCAAGGGGATATTGAACGGGCCGAAGGATCGCTTTGAAGAGCTGGTGGAGTTTTATGAGAAGCATTCGATTCGACCCATTGTGTGCAAGGTGTTCGACATGGAGAAGGCGCATGAGGCGTTCAAGTACTTGTCCAGCGGGGGGCATTTTGGAAAGGTTGTTGTGAGGATTGCGGCTAAGGAGGATAAGTAGATGGAGACGCCGAGTTGAGAAAGGGAGATGGATGAAGGATGTATGAGGCTCCTTGAGCATGTAGACATTACCGCACACTGTAGAACTTAGATTTAAGAACGTGACGACATGGTTAGGCTTCTGATTGTTACGTCAAACTCGAACGAAGACTTGTAGGATATATCGCCAAGGATAAAAGCCACGGGAATGATTCCCTATTCTATGCTATAAGACTACATGAGTTTAGGAAGAGAAGATCTAAGTGCTATAAGGCCTATAGTGATTGCGTCTTCTCTTCCCAAACTCATAAATATCTCGACTATAAGTCAGGTCTTCTCTTCCTAAATGTAGTGTTCCTAGTCATTAAAATAGATGCCTTGAAAGCCATACGTGCCAAGGTTAGTTCGTATCGTCACAATCCAGAGACGAGTAACCAACCGCACTCCCTCCACCTCTTTACACCGAAAGAACCCTTCCGGTACTCGTCATAGTTGTGATACAAAGGCAGACAGACGACATTATCACGAATCAAGCATTCCGACGGAAGTTGGATCGAAGGAGCGACTATGCGACTCGACCTCTTCAGGGCACTGGAAATACCAGTGGACAACCTGAGCATCGACCTTTGGCGATAACCTGATACGTTGGGATGGTATGGAGGACGTAGTTATCCAGGCTGTGGCGGAGGGAGCCATTCCGATGACCGTATCGCAGGTCATAGGCGCTACTCACCAGGAACCTGAGACCATTCCGGTGCCGGACCCTGTACATCCACCATCTGCTGATCTTGAAGAGCGATCCCCTGCCTTGGGCGCAGCCCTCGGTTTGGGATCGACCAGGTCCAGCCGGCTGATCAGGGGCGAAAAGACAAAGTCCTGAACAGGTTTGAGAACGAGGACAGCCCGGTTGATTCGCCAACCTATAAGGGGCACCATGGCGCCAACAAGGACGTCGGTCAGAAAATGGTTGGCGGTCGCGACAATGGCGATGAGCATGGCAGTGGGCCAGAGAGGCGCAATGATGCGCATGAACCAGTGAGGGGAGAAGCGGCACATGCAAACGGCGAAGAAGAGGGAGGTTCCAAAGCGCAAGCTGGGCATGGCAGCAATGGTCAGCTGGAAGCGGTTATTGGTCCAGACGTTGGCGCCGCCAGCCTTGCTGTGGAGGACGTCGATGAAGCCGTACTCCTGGGGAAGCAGACGCGGAGGCGAGCAGCGCCACAGGGTCATGATGACAAAGGCGATGGCATTGTCGACGGCCATGGTCCGTCGGATGCGTCGGAAGGTCGGGCCCGGGAGAAAGGTGTACATGTAGACGAGGAAGCAGACGCCGACGCTGATGTCGGAGTAGTAGACCTTGGCGAGGATGGGCATGAGCCAGGCCTGCTGATTCACAATGTACGATTGAGAGCGCTGTTCGATATCCAAGCCGAAAACCTCCTCCAAGTCGAGGATCTGAAGGCCGTGCTCTCGCGCGCGTGAGAAGATGGCCTCGTTACCCGCGATCATTCTGGCCGACAAGGCTCGAAGGCCCTGATAGATCCTGGACAGAGTCAGTCACAGGTGGCTGCTGAGATGGCAAGTTTGCGCACCAGTATGTCACGTTCCAGTACCATAGCTCGACGAGGAAAGGAAAGGCGTTGAAGAAGCGGGAGAGGAGGGCAAAGAACAGGTTTGGCGCTTTGGGGACGGGACGCTCGGGATGGACAACGGTCAGCTTGAGAGACGGTGAGTCGGCATGTCGTTTTCCTGTCTCGATATCGTCGCCGAGGGATTCCTCGTATATGGAGGACTCTCGACGTCGATTGATGAGGCATCCTGCAGTAAAGCCGAGCACAATAACTGGGAGAGGTTGTAAGCAAGGGAGGACTTGGGAAGTCTCGGAGGACTCTGGAAGTCTTGGAGAGACTTACACGCTGGCTCAACAGCGTTCCTGAGGACTCCAGCCATGACGATGATTCAAACAGCCTCCCCGGTTGCATAAGAGTAAACTTGAGTTGAAGAATTGGAGAAGGAGAAGAGAGGGAGTGACCATGACACAGGTCGTCGAGGAGCTTAGGCACGCCGAGACAGGCACATACTTCAGCTTCTCACGTCCATGTCATGTCCCGTCTGGGCCCCGACGGAGAATACCCTCGTAGTGCGCCTCGGCAAAACCAGACCGGGGTTTAGACAAGTCCATGTTGCAGTTCTTTCTGGTGAAAGGCGGTGTCAGATTCCCACTCCGTTCTGCTACCTCGCCATCGCTTTCTTTGCTCGCATTCGATAGAAGCTCATGCACATGCAACAGCACCATTGACCCCCTGCTAGCGTTGTGGTCTGGGTGGTTTGCTGATCTGCGAATCGATACCCCGGGAAAACGTGTGACGGTCTCGTCTAACACTACAAGTTTAGGAATAAAAGACTTCACTTGCATTAAAGATAATCATATCTTGAAAAGAGGAGGCCTGACTGCTGTCATAGCGCCTATGGTGACAATGCCTTCTCTTTCTAAACTCAAGTAGTCTAATGGCATGAATGATTATCCCCGTGTTTTTCTTTCGAGTTTTAAACAAGTGATTTACAGGGCATAGCACTGGCGCCGATCAGCGGCTCCCGGCGCTAAGGTGGCGTAGCGGCGTGGTTTAGCTAGCAGCTCTGTAGCAGAAGAGTCACCATGTGAGACCGGGCGATCCGGCCTCGATTGCAGGGGGAAGCGGAAGCGGGAGGCCGGGAGTTAAATCGCCGTCCCTCCCTCGGCATGGGTATGTCGGTACCTTATGGATCTTTATCATTGCCCGTCTTGTGGTTCAGCTTTTGCCCAGGTACGTACATGCGGTGAATGATGCTGGGCCTCATCAGATCAGAACATGGCATGCATGCGTGACATGGCACGACTTGTACGACCGGCTCTTCCACTCATGCCTTAATTCCGACTCGGCGTGGAGCAATACGGTACTTGCCCGCTACCTGGGCCCGGCTGGGCGGGTATTGATTGGTAAGAGTAGAACATGATCATGATATCATTGCCATGTTTTTCATATCCGCAGGTTCCGAACAGGAGCATGGGTTGTCTGGTCTAGTAGTATGCTTATATCTGGAAACCCTCGTCATTGGCTGGTTCTGTCATTGGCTGGTTCCTCAACCTCGCCCTGCTCCCATCCCCTCCGAGCCCGAAAGCTCCTCTCCCCCTCCCTCTTCTCACCACCCTCGAAAAGCCTCAGCACATCCCCAGGCCCATGCCCAAGCCTGTCGCCCAAGCCATCCCTCGGCTCGCTCAAGCTCGGCCTCCTCCAGGCGTAATCGATCGGCGAGCGCCCCGTCCCCAGCTCCTGCCACGCAAACAGCTTCACCGTATAGCCATCGACTCGAAAGACATAGTCCGACGGGCTGTGGGCGTCGTAGCAGACCAAGTCGGCGCCCTTCTCGCATGCCCGCTGTGCGCCTTCTCGGAGCTGGCAGCGGCGGCATCGGTTCGCCGCTGTCAGGCCGGGGACGTGGACGTCCACCAGGCTAAAGCCGGTGCTGTACCAAGGAAAAGCACGCGATTGACGGTGCAGTAGCAATGACAGGTCTTCCCATGTTGGTTTGTCTGTGATTCTACGATTGTATGTCCACTCCATCCGCAGCAGAAACCTCCCGTCGACCACCTTGGGAACCACCTTGCACCGAACATGCAGCTGGTATCTATCCCAGCGACTCGGCGCGCTGTCGTCGAAGCGCAGCTTTGGCTTCAGCAGCTTCTCCAGGTACCGGCTATGTTTCCACTGCTTGTTTTCCAGTCGCGTATACTTCAGCGCCAGTTGAACGTGTCGCTGGGCAATCTCGTACAGAGGCAGCCGGCAGGGAACTCCATTCGCTCCGTCTCTCCTGTTGGGGCAAGAACAACAAGCGGATCGTCCTGTTGCCGAGGGAACGTCTTTTCTGGAAATGCGATGGATCTTGACGCAATCGTCGCATACCCAGCGGTCAAGTCGGTTGTTGGCGAGGTCGGCGAGGTAGTCCACTCGCTCCTCGTAGGGCAGGTCGCGAGAAAGGGGCACATGATGAAATATGTTCATCATGGCATGGCATGTTTGCGACAGGAGTATCTGACTGCGTAGAGGTAGATGATCCGCGATTCGGAGGATCACTTCGACGGGGAGCCGATGTAGGATAAGGCATTCCGAGGGTTGCTGTTTCGGGGAGCGATATTTGGCCATCTCTTTTCTGACATGGTACAAGCCTAACTGACAGTATTTTCGCCAGTGTCGGTAACGACATCTGTGTACTACCTCGAGGCAACAGTGGCCGCCGATCTCGCAGGCGTCTAGCAGCGTGTAGAAGATGCTGTAGCTAATGTATTCAATGTCTACCATGTCGAGGCTGTCCCTATGATCCCATGTAAGGTAATCAATGAAATTGGGGATCTGGGAGTATATATAAACGCCCAACAAAAGGTTTCGGGATTGCCAGCTGTCTTTTTACCTGTTCATGTGCTTCCAGAGCTTGTTTCCGTTGATATCGACAAGAGTTGAATCCTGCATTGCACCGAGAAGTAAAAGTAGACGAGATGCAGCCGCATCTAACTTAAACAATGAGTAGTTACACGTGCTATTCTTGGTGTTTCTCCCAACGGCTTCATGTCGCCTCTGAAGGACGCACCACCCTCTTTCGACCTTGCTCTCCAAGGCCAGCTTGCAAAACTCAGCTGTCAATAGGAAAAATGGGCTCGCGCCATAATACCCAACGCCGATTAACACACCTAGGCATAAACACAGCGTCACTCAGGGTAGACCAAGGGGACCGCATCGGAATATAAGCAAGCAACACTCATCATCACATCCGATTGATAAAGCATATTCACTTCCAACACCAAGATTATCTTTCATCCTCCTCCTCGTATCAACTTGTACATCAATTGTCAAAAACTAATCCAGAGCCGAAGAACAAAACATCATGTTCTCCACCCGTCTTCAACCTCCGCCAACACTCCGTCCTTTCCATCCCTCCCCCTTTCCCCGGGGTATCATAGCATCGCTCATCGCAGCGTCCCAAAGTGAAAAAGAGCCAAAGCACCTAAAGACCTCCTCCAATGTGTTTGCATGCAAGACGATGCAAAAGTGGCATGTGAAAGACATGACGCGATAGAAAGAAAGATCAAAAACTACCTAATAATGCACATGAATGTCCTTTTGTTTCCCCAATCAAAAATGGCCTTCACCAAAGTGATCCTACCTTATGTGTAGATAGGTTCTCAGCGTGATGTACATCGTTTCAGTCATGACGCCCGTGTCAAGACAAGCGCCGCGTTTCCTTGGCCCAGGTCGTCTGACAGCTCGAAAAATCGTGAGGAACACGGACTATGCCGAGCTCAGCAGGTTGATAGCCACAAGAGACTTCAGCAGTTCGGATCCTTCACAGGATCTATCCTAGCCGTTGACTCGTAACGCCCGATTACTCATAGCGTCTCGGGGCGCCAAAAGTGTCAAGGACGTGCTCAGACGTCCCAACAATCCACTCCAGCTTGGCTCTCTCAAGGTTGGCAAGGAATGGATCCGTAGGGAAGCCGTCCTGGATCCCGCCAAGGAGAGGCTGGATACGACCGATGAGGAGTTGCATGGTTTGGGTTGTACTCTTGATTACATCCCGGGCGCCCTGCTGTTCCCACTCCTATCATGTGTTAGTTCAGTTCCGTCAACAGACAAGACATGGGACTTACAAAGGCTGGAAGATTCTCAGCAAAGGCTCGGAGAGCCATCTCAATCCATTCGACCTCCTCCTTCAGACGAGCGTTGGGCTTCAGATCCTTCGAGATGGTGGCAATAACAACAAGCAGCATCAGAGGCGGCAGGTTCTCAAACTTGGTGGGAGGGAAGCGGCTGAGGCAGCGGCGGAAGATTTCCTCCTCGCGTCCACTCTGGATCCACTGAATCATGGCATCCTGATACCGACCCTCCTGGATAGCCTGCTCAACAATTCTGATGCGCTGCATCAAATCGTGGTCTGCCTCGGGCTCTGTCTGGTTTCGCTGGCTGGCATACGCACCAGCGAGGGCACTGACACTTGCGGTAGGGGCGACATACTCAGAAGCTTGGGCCGAAGCTTGAGGGCTGGTCATCTGCTGAGAGCCGCGCATGTACTGAGGGCTGCCCATGTACTGCTGGGCCTGGCTCTGGGCCTGGCTGGGGTGATAACTGCCTGCATGACTGGCTTGGGGATGAGGTTGGGGCCCAGAGTTGCCGTAGCCGTGATGCGGGGCGTTGTGTCCGTGACCAGTGTTCTGGGGGACGCCTGGAAGTTCATGGACAGGCTGCTGCTTGAACTTGAGGAACTCAGCCTGGAGAGACGACTGAGAGGCCGCCATCGTCGAGACCATGTCAGTCAAGCGAGTGACGTATGACAAAAGCTGGTCAATCTTGGCGGCGTCGGCAACATGCTGCGACTTCATGTGCTCAAACTGGTCATGATATTGCTGGTGCAGCTCGCTGGCGACGCGCTGCGACGCCTGGGTGGCAATATTAGTGAAAGTCGGGGTGAGTCGCTGCGTCAACGTCGTAACAACCTCCTGCTGAACGCTCGTAGCAACCGTCGCGCCAACGCGGTCCGAGATGGCGCTGACAAAGTCGCCCGAGCGCAACGACCTGTTAAGCGCGTGGGGCAGGGAGTTCTGGATCTCCTTCTGGACAGAGGAAGAAACATGGGGCTGAAGCTTGTTGTTAAGAAGATCAGTGACTGCCGCGCCTGCCTTCTCGCCAATTGCCGGGATAACAAGATCAGTAAACTGGTGGTGAATAAGGGCTTCCAGGACCTTCTGAGTGTTCTCATTGAGCACTTCCGATACCATGTCGAGAAGCTTGAGCTGGTGCTGGTTGAAGTTCTCGTCTCGAACACGCACCCCATCATCAATCTTGCCGTGAAGGTTCTTGAGCGAGGACTTGAGAGTTTCAGAGACGCTCGAGTTGAGGCGAGTCTCAAGCCCGGAGATAGCAGACTCGAGAGCCTCAGGAGAAATGGCAGGGGTGGTAGCGTTGTTCGCGCCCTTGGCATCCTTGTTGCCAGCACGGGGCGTAGCTCCATTGGTCGCAGCATCGCCCTGGTTGGCAGGGTTCTTCTTCTTGCGTGACTTGCGCTCGGGCTTCTCAGACTGCGGTTCCTTAGCCGACTGAACAGGCGTCGCAGCCTCCTTCGGCTCATTCTGGACCTTAGCCGGGGTGACCAACTCAGGTCCACGCTGAGGAGCATCAGTCTGCGATGGGGTGGCCTGAAGCTGATCCTTATTCACTCCACGGTTGACAACGCGGACCGCGGCGTCAGCACTGTTGGCCGTGCCGGTAACCTCGGCAGGTTGAGGTGCCTTGAGTTTGGAAACGGTGACGACGTTCTGGCTGACAGCATCGACAGCATCGAGGACCTTGTTGTCCTTAGACCATCCGAGTTCGGTCTGCTTGACGAGGAGGCAGGCAACTCCCTTGGAGTGCATGGCGTACAGCTCAAATAGCGTCGGCTCATCGGCATCCTGGACCATAGCCGGGGTGCCAAGGATGTCAAGGCTTCGTAGAATTCCTCGATTAGCAAACGAGTACTCTCGAACACCACTAATGACAGCGGTACTATCCGGCTGAGGCATAGAAGCATCCTGAGCGATAAGGCGCTGAATGTACTCGGCCTGAGAAACACTCTTGAGGTTGTACTTGGGCGCTGACAAGTGCGCAAAGTACACCGAGTTGCGTGTGGGATGGCCGATAACAATCATGCCGGTGGCCGAGTGGTACATAACACTGCAGACGGCGTCCGATTCCTTGCTGTGGGGAAGGTTGAACTCCTGCACGGGCTTGCCGAGGGCAAGATCCCAGAGCTGGAGGGTATGGTTCTGTTTCATTCCGACGATCATGTAGCGGAGGGCACAGCGCTTCTGGTAGGGTCGCTGCTTGTCAAGAAGCAGGACCGAAGTAGGCCAGGCCTTCTCACCCTCAGGAGTTGTGGCGAGAGTCATTAGGGGCTCCTTGACCTCGAGCGAGGTCTGCGCGGGCATTGGGGCACGCGGGTCAGAGCCCTCCTTGACGGCAGTCAGGTCTCGAACATCCCAGAACTTGACCCGACCAGACTTGTCAAGAGAGACGATGACACTGTCGTCCTGGCTGAAGGTGAAATCCTTACCCGCCTTGCCAGTATTGATCTTCAAGGAGCACTGCTTGGCGAGGGTCTCGGTGTCGACAACGCGATCGTGACCCGGCTTGAATAGGTTGTTCTGGAGGATGTAGGAAGGCCAGATGAGGTTGATGGACTTGCCACGGCCGACGGCAAAATACTCGGGGTGAATGGTTGAGGTGCGAGCACGGGTCTTGAGCACACCACCAGGGGCGTCACCCTCCTGCGAGCTCATGGGGGGCAGAGCAAAGCCGTACTGCTCCATGTGGGCATCTTCAATGTGGTCCTTCTCTCCGTCGCGGATCTGAACCCAGTACACGGTGCCGCTGATGCCAGTACCAATAATGGCCTCGCGGTGGGCGCCGTCGTGGTCAGAGGGTGTGACAGACATGGCGACGTTGAAGATGCGGTCCTTGGTGTCGGTGAAAATCTTTGCGTCCTTGCCATCCTCCTGGCGAATAACACGCAGACCTCCTTGCTTCGACATACCGTAGGCCATGTAGTTCTCGGTGGCCGTGTATAAGTTGCGATCAATCTGATCAAATTCCTTCTTGAGACGAGCAATATCCATAATAGTCTCGTCACGGAACAAAGGACGGGGCTCGGTGCCGTCCTCCTGAAGAGTGATCGAGATCCAAGGCTTCATGGGGAAATTGAAAACCTTGACGGGAGGAGCCTCCTTTTCTTCAATGACGACGATCTCATCTTGATCAGCACTCTCCCAGCTGTCAGCAACGCCATGAGCGGCCTCGTCAATAATCTCGCGGACGGTGTCAGCGACATCGGATGTAAGGGCGTCGTCGAGAACACCCTCGTTCTCATTGAGTTCGAGCTCAGCCTGAATGGCCAGAGCGGCGGCTTGAGCGCTGTCTTCGAATTCCTTCTCAGACTTGGCGTTCAGCATGTCGTCCAGGTCCTCGGCGATTTCAGCCTGGGCCTGCTCATGCTCCGCGCGCTCAACCGCCTCGCGGGCGTCTTGATCGACCTGGTTGGCAATGTCCTCAACAGCCTCCGCGACAGTTTCCGTGTTCTTTTCAGCCGAACCGTGACCCTCGAACTCGGCCGTAGGGGGTGTTCCTTGCTTCACAGAAGGGTGAGATTGCAGGGACGAAGTGCGAGTGGCCTTGCGGCGAATCTGATGAGGGGAGACGGGGAAGGCGGCTCGATCACTACCAACACCAGCCGAATGGTCGTGGTGATGGGAGTGATAAGAGTGCTGCGAGGCAGCTGGCGAGTCCTTCTTGTAGATCTGGAACGGCGCGGCGTTGGGCGAATGGGCAGCATGGCTCTGGCTCTGGCTCTGGGGAGAAGACTGAGCAAGGCTTCCCATCAGCTGCTGAAAGAGAGCAGAGGCGTCAGCCTGAGGCTCCTGCGAGGGTGGGTAGTAGGGCTCTGTGGCATTCGAAGGCGCGTGTGCGACGTCGGCATAGGACTCGGCCGGGTAATGCTGCGAGTTCGGGTAGGGATTGACAAGCGGCGGGTGGACGTGCTGATGCTGAGTATACTGCTGCTGGTAAGGACCCTGAAATCGGGCAGGTTCAGCAGCTGTATTTTCGGGAGATTGTGGCGTCAGATTGTTGGAGCGAGAGGTCTCGGCTCGCATATGCTGCTGGTCACCCTGGCTCGGCTTGGGGCGATTGAGCAGATTGAGCAGGTAGGATCGCGTATCGGCAGGAGGCGAGCCATTGCCAAAAGCGGTCGGAGGCTGCTGGGGCTGCTGCTTGGCCTCTTCGGCCTCGTGAGCGCCGCGCATAAGAGCGGCCAAGAGACCGGTAGGGTCGGCAGACGCCGGAGCTGGCTGATGGATCTGAGCGGGAAATGGGCCTTGAATGATGCCCGGATGCTGCTGCGGCTGGTGCTGGAACTGGTGCTGGAAATGCTGGTGCTGAAGCTGCTGCTGATCTGGCGCCTGCTGCTGTTGCTGGGGCGATTGATGCTGGTGCTGGTGCTCCTGCGGTTGGTGATGGTTCTGGGCGTGAACTTGAGCGTGCTCGCGCGCAGTCTGGTTCTGCAGCTGCGAGCCGCCCGAGCCACTGAACTTGAGCAAGTTCAGCAAGTTGGCAGTGCGATCCGAATTGGCGGGCATGCTCATGTTGTTGACAGGCGGCGTAGGCGCCGGAGGCATGTCCAGATTATCCATGGTGAAGCCCAAGGAGGCGGTGGCGGACTCAATGAGAGCTACCGCGAAATTAGGTGCGTGAGGATGATATGGGGATAAGAGTCAGAGAAAGGTGAGGCGAAAGGCGGCGAAGGAAGCGGAGACCGGATGGAAGCAAGCAAACGGGCCGATCCGATTCCGAGACGTGCCAGCCACGAGGGAATGAAGGAAAAAGAAAGGAAGGAAGTCGGAGAAGAAATTCAGTAGACAGAAGCAGCAGTGAATCTATCTACTGTAAATCTTCAACGGGGGGGGTTGTGAGGAAAAAGGAAGCGGAAGATGGTGACGGTGGTGAAAGGTTGAGAGGCGTTTGTGTGTGTGAGAGCAAAGATAGGTACGGAGTAGGTAGAGTGACGGTGACGGTATCGGTGCGTTGCCAGTGCTTGATAGTGGGCGGCCTGAGGAAGCAGCCTCACTCAGTGATTTTTTTGAGAATGGCTGGTAAAGCTGGCAAAAAAAAAAAACTGCCCACGCACCGACTGATGGCAGCCCAAAGCGCCCACGTTGCCGCCCGAGCCAACGTTTCCACCTCACTATTCCCCGATAGTAACGTACAGGACTAGTGAGCGAGTGACGTGGTAGATCTGGGATGGTTGGCCGTGTTGCTGACTTGAGCTAAGATACCTAAGGTAGGCAGCCAGCGTGGTCGGGTACCTCCCTTTTGGCGGGTACTCCTAGGTTTCTGCGCGTGCAAGCAGGCGTGGGCGGCTGAATGAATTATCCGGACATTTGATTCATCCTAATTCATCCCAATTCCCGTCATCGCGGCTTCAAATGGATCCAATGACAAGCTCGAGACCCTGGACGTTCACTGTTGCAGAGCTTCTGACAATGGGGCTTCTACAGGGCGTGTTAGTGAACCGGTTCGACCAAGGGTTAGCCGCGCCGCGCCCAGACTGCCAGCTGTCAAGTCGCCGCTTCTAACACTTCTATTGGGCGACCATTGATAATCCAGACCATCACAAAGCATGCCATTGGTGACTCATGATGAAGGCCTCTCAAGGTCGACCTCAAGATTCGAGCCTAACATAATGAACAGGCCTGAAGTAGGAAACGGTGAAGCTGTGCATATGCAGCAGCAATAAATCCCAGAATGGCACGGGCATCCAACCCACCTACATGGGATTGCCGGACATGGGGGTTATATTCACCACAACTGTTCAACATTAGTTCGCGTCACCCAGACTCAATAGACATTCTCTGAACAAGAGAAACTCAGCGGAATAGTCGTTTAGGCATCGCCCGGGACGAGACACAAATGCTTTAACTAATAAATGACCAAAAGGCGCCGTAACTTTAAGTTGGCTTCAAGGCTAGGTTCAAACCCACGTGTAGTTGGTTCTTTCATCTCGACTCAACTATTCTCTGCTCAACAACCTAGGAACCTCCAGATTCATGGTTCGCTGCATGCCCGTGTATCGAGCCCCACTCTAGAAAAGCCACGCCGAGCAGGTACCTACCTACCTTAACTAGGTACTAACCTAGGTACCTTACCTTAGGTTGCTAGGAACAGCCAAGGCAGTGAAAGAGAACGCTTCAGAGCAGCAGGCACGAGTCCATATTTAAATCAATACAGGACTATTTCCTTCTGATTTAATAGAACAACTCTCGCCGCGCTTCCTGGAACTTGAACGCCCCAGCACGTATCGACACGAACAAAAAGAGCCGCAGCCGCACTAAACCTATTTGGTCTCGTTGCCGCCTCTAAAACGACGTAACCTCCAGCATTTTCAGGCGCCGCCACGACTCCAAGTCTCGGATCCCCAACATCGCCGTCCCCCATATCACTACATGCGCCCACGCGCAACGCGCCACCACCGAACTCCGCTCAACTCTGCGATCGCCCAAGATCCTCGACTCGCCAGACGCTTCACCGGCTCGCTAAGGTCCCCGCTACCTGCGCCGCCTCCGAACATCCTCTGTCACATGCTGCGCCGCCTCCCATAACGTGACCAACCGCTCCCTCGCCGTCTTAACCCCATCTCTCCCACGGTCGGCGCACATCACGCATCGCCAATATGTTCTGCCTTCGGAGGTACTCTACACTACGCTATGCACTCCCTATTCATCTCCCAGGTGCTAACTCTTTCACAGCTGGCTCCCTCTCCTCTTCATCCCTACAAACGCCTCCCCCGCCTTCATCTTCCTCTTCTTCATCTGCACCTACTTCCTCAACCGACCCTGCATATATTGCTCCATCCTCCTCCTGATCCTCTTCCTCACCTCATGCAACTGGTCCGACCGATGCTTCTTCGACTTTGGCAGCAACTGGTTCCTCCCCCGGCCGGGAACGCCGACCCGTCTGCCCCCAGACGAGACTGCCGACGCCATGTTCAACTCGACCGTTGTCGACATGGTGAATACTACGGCTGCGGCAATTGCAAGGGCGGCGAGTGAAGATCTTGCTGCGAAGAGGGCGGAGTGGACGGGACTGGGGATCGAGTGGTTGAGGAATCTCTTGGGCAAGAGGGAGTGGAGGATTGATTGTATGGATATATACATCCGGCTGTGATTGTGCGAGTCTTGCGGGACACGTTGTGAAGCGACATCCTTATCTGGGCTGTATTGGATTATATATAGATCATGGAGGCAGGTAAAGTGTCAGGGTGTGTGGTGATGAGGCTGCACGCGCAAGCACAACATAGCACAGCGTTCACAATAAGAATTAATTCACATCAATGGATCAGATTAAGAAAGTCAGATAATAAATGTCCCAATAACATGCATAATATGTATATTCTCATCATATGAGCCGACTTCCATAACAAGTTCCCAATTATCTACCCTCATGCATCATTCAAACTATCGCAGTCTCGCTACAGGAAGCAGAAAAAGAGAAAGATCCCCATTTTCATAAAAATAAGAGCGTCCTAGGTATATCCTTCGTATCAACTTACATCATGGCATGGGAAATATGGCATCGCTCGCAGACCGTTTCACAGCTCCCGCTCATGCTCCGCCTCCTTCGAGTGCTCCACAGCCGGTTCCGAGACTTCCTCCGCATCGGGCTCCGAAACCTCTGAATCAACGGGCTCCGGGGCGGCCTCGATGCTTGACTCCACGCCAGCTTCCGACGTGGCCTCTGTGCCGAGATCGTCGAAGATTTCTTCGACTGGGGTCATGCTCTCCTGGGCGGATTCCTGCTCTTCTGCAACAGGAGACACAATCTCATCAACCGGAAGGACGGTTTTCTCAGCAGGAGGCGCAGCCTCCTCGAAAGTAACTTCAAGAGGAGCCTCAGTATTGTCAATGGGGGTCTCTGCACTGTTGGCAAGGGCATCAGCGTCCTCCGCCGGTGCCACACTCTCCTCAGCCTTCTCCTCAACTACAGCCTCTACAGGCTGCGTTTCTCGTGAAAGGATAACCTCTGTTGCCGTCTCAGTGACCTTAAGTGTAGCAGTCTCAACAGATGTCACCGTCTCCACGACGCGTATAATTCTCTCCGAGATAATGGTTTCCGTCTCTATCTCGCGGCGAAGCGGCTGAAGATCATGAACGTGTTCATGCGCCGCACCAGCGTCCTGGGCTTGCTCGCTTGCAGCACCGCCAGCTCCTTGCGAAGACAAGGTGCAAGAAGCGCAAGGGTCGACAGACTTGGTCGAAGAGGTAGCTGAGGTTGTAGTGTAGCTGTCGGGAGAGGGAGACGATGAAATGTCGGAAGCGGCGGGGTTGCTGTCGACTAGTTTCTCTTCTTCGACGGTTTCAGGGCTGTCCTCAACGACAACATTCTCCTTAGGAGCAGTCTGGTCTTCCTGAGAAACGTCGTCCTCCATGGGGACAGTGGCGTCGTCAACAACAGCACTTTCCTCAGGCAAATCAGCCTGGGTACTGCTCTGTTCCTCGATCACTGGCTCCACAGAAGCATGAACCTGCCTCATCGCCTCCGCCGTCTCGGTAGTCATACCTTGCGTCACAGTCACAGTCGGCACTTCCATGTTCCTCACAACCGTCTGGAACATTCTAGGATCCTGTTGCGGTCCAGGGTTGCCTCGAAGCGCGAGAAGCAGAATCAGAACACTCAGCAGGCCGATCAAGATATTTTTTTTATCTTGCATCAGTACTCGCGCCGACTTGGTCAGTAGCTCTGGCAGAGAATCGCTCTTGACTGCTTGACGTCGTTCCTCGCGACGAGCGAAGGCCTCGGCGGAGGGAGAGGGCGGCGTTGCGTGCATGTAGTCTGAAGTATGGGGGGTAGTAGAGGGATGGCCGCGGTCGGCATATTGTTGATTATCGTGTTCGGGCTGATGCTGGTGCTCGGAGAAGGACGGTTGTTCCTGCTTGTGGTGTTCTTCATGCGCAGGAGGGATGTCGCCGTAAATTTCTCTGAGCCTCTCCTCGTCCCTCCTTTGGCGTTCCTCCTCCGCAAGAGGGATTCCAGGAGAGATAGAAGGGGTGCGGGAAGAGGGTGCATGTCGAGCCTTTGCTTCGCCGTTCTCCATCTGTGAGACTTCGGGCTGAGGTTCCAGGCTTGGCCGCGCTTCCTTAGCCTGGCTCCTTTCATGTTCCTCCTGGAGATGCTTATCGAGGTCCTTCTCGAGTTCATCGAAGGACTGACTCTTGTCGACGTCAACGTGGTACTCGGTATGATGCTTGGTGATATCCTCGGTAGGCTCTTCGGCTGGCTCTTGCACGGGCTCTTCAATGGATCCCCTTGTGATATCCGCAATATGCTCATCCGCAGGCTCTGTGGCATCTGCGATATGGCTTTCATGCTGGTCCTCGGTAACGTCATGAAGGGACTCTTCATGTTGCTCATCTGGGGTGTCACGAAGGGATTCGTCGTGACGAGACTCGCTGTGATGAGAGTTGTCGTGGTGAGACTCGTCGCGGTGGGACTCGTCACGAAGGTCGTATTCCTCAAGATGGGTCGCGCCCTCTTCGAGGCGACTTTCACCCTCTTCAATATGAGTGTCGCCCTCCTCAAGGTGGCTCTCATTCTCATCGAGGTGACTATCACGCTCCCCCCGCCTCTTCGAAAGCCGTCCCCGCTCCCGTTCCTCAAACTCTCTTTGCTCCTCCTCCAACCTCGCATATCTCTCCTCCTCCTCAGCCTCTCTCATAGCCAGCTCCCTCTCCTGATCAGCCTCCAATTGTACGAGCTCATGCTGCGCAACTGCATCGACCAGGGGCTCAATCTCAACGTCGACTCGCTCCATCTCCTTCCAGCAAGCTTCCCAAGCACCACCACGAATCAGGCCATTACTAGCGTACACCTTGACGCGGAAGATCTTGCCCGGGCCTAGCGACTCATAGCGGATGTCTGAGCGGCATGTCTTGCACCAGTGTGTCTTTTGCACCTGGCTGCGACGGCTTGCTCGGCGTTCCTCAGCACCTTCATAATCAGAGTCCTCATCCTCGCTGTCCGAGTCTTCGTCCACAGTCATCTCGTTGGACGGACCAAGGTAGTGCCCACACTCCAGGATACGAGCACGACGCCTCATGGGAAGCTCGAGCGCCTCCAGCAGCCGCTCCTCGAGGATCTCATAGTCGTTCTGAGGATGAGGCAGTAGGATACCGCGCTCGACAGTGGTATCGCCCATGCGGTCTTGCAGCTGTCGCCAGGCATCGCGAATAGTCTTGCAGTCCTGGCTCAGCTCATCCGGCTCTGCATTCTCCAGCACATCTCCCCAAGGCCATCGTAGAGGCAGCAAGGTGACATGGAGGAGAACGAGAGGCGGCGTCGCTCTCTTAAAGCGCGGCGGTGTCTTCTTGGGCGAGTACTGCTCTGAGAAACGAGGAGACCCAAGTCTGGATACGGTTGGAAGAGGTGCCCGTCTACTGGAACGGGGAGAGCCCAGCACCGACGCCGGAGGGGACGTCATTTGCAGGGCCTTGACGGAAGAGGGTGATCTAAAGGCGGGTCGCGGGTTTCCCCTGATAGTGGGAATAAATTCGTCCTCCTCTCTCTCATACTCAGAAATACCGGAGATACCAGAAATGCCCGAGGTGCGAGGCGACCTAGTCATCCGAGACATGGCCTCCTGGGCTTTTCGATGATCAGTCTCGGAGACAGATCCCATCGAGCTTCGAGGGCTGCGGTCACTAAACACGTCGTCTTCGTGCTCATGGTGTGAACCATTATCACCCGCCTCATCCACACCGCTCCTTGCACCCTCTTCGACTGAGGCGTGGCTTCGAGCAGATACCGACATGTGGGCGTCTGACTGGCGGGCACTAGCTGGTTCAGAGTGAGAGATGTAGCCAGTCTCGTCTGCTCCAGAATAGCTATTCAAAGATTCTCGCTCTTGACCAGTGCCAATCTGGGCGACGATATCCCGGGCAGCTTTCTGGATAAGAGCCTCGGTGCGACCAGAAGTTCGGCGTTCAGAGTAGTATGATCCAGAGGAAGCGGAAGATTGACGCCGAGAGGCAGAGAGGTCTGACTCAGTCTCGGAGTGGTGCGTCTCTTCTTCGTGGTTCTCAGCAAGAGCCTCCTCAGCCTCAGACTCGGCAGCTTTGGCCTTGTCTTCTTCAGTGGGTTCGTCTTCTCCAAGGTCCTCTTTGGGGTCCTCAGCAGGAACAGCTTGCTCCTCGTCCTTGTCTTGTGTGTCGTCTAATGAGGGCTCAAGCACTATTGTGTCGGCCTCCGCCTCGTCCTCGACTGGTTTGTCAGGTTCTTCCTCTGACTTCTCAGTTTGTTCCTCTAGCTTGTCTTGTGTGCCGTCTTCGGCCTCAGGCTCGTTGTGGTGCTCTGGCTCTGGCTCTAGCTCTGGTTCTGGGTTGGATGGTTGTTTGTCGTCTTCGGGCTCTTCCGGTGTCACAATGGACTTGCCTTCTTCCTCTGGGGCTTCAAGAACAGGCTCAGCCTTGACTTCAGCCGGAGAGTCGGTCTGATGTTCTGTGTCGATTTCGTTGTCGAGCTCCTTGACGAGCTCGTTCTCTTTCTCACGTTCTTGTTGTACTTCCACCTTAGGCTCCTCTTGGCCCTTCTGGTCGTTATCGTCCATAGGGTCGCTTAAGCAAGATGGATCGACGTGTATCTCGAAATCGAGGTCCTCGGCCCTGTTGCGTCGGGGCATCTGACGGCGGAGGAAGGTCTATGTTTCGTATGTGCGCCGCAAGTTTGCAGTAACACACACGAAGAAGAAAAATGATAGGGAAACGAAGAGGGACGGGTGAAAGGGTCTCCCTGGGATCGTGCAGGTATTATTTTGGTCTTCCTGCCTAGCCGCCGAGTGTGTGTGGCATCGGATGGTTGGTCGAGGCCGTTGCGAGAGACCCCGGCCTTTGTTTATCTCGGTTGCTGGGTCGACGGGCCGCCTTTTTACTTGGTCCATGTTAGATGACCCCGGTTTCATCATGACGCGACAACGGCGAGGATTTGCAAACGGAAATTGCCTTCAATTGATGAGATAGTGGTTCAAGATTGAGATAATTTCTCCTCGTCCTCATAGTTAGGGTTTCTCTGTCTCGGGCAGTCGATATCTGGCCTTTTTCCTGGTATTACTACCAGTCTTTCCGTACTTGCGACCTAGTTTGGCGGGTATCTTCCGTGATGTCATCGTCTCAGGTCTCCCAACAGTCTTGATGCCAGCAACTAAACCCATGCTTGGCCTTCAACCTTAATCACATCAGGTCATGCACACTCACAACGGCTGGCGTGGCAGCTCCTAAATTCTTGCACTATTTCGAGCATATCATTCGCTGAAAAGTGGCCTTGTGCAACTTTCATCAAGCCGTCTAGGGTAATGTTTGCTCCCAGGGAACGGCCCGTCAGGACTGGAGGTGTTTCACTTACGATGCTCCCGCATTCCTGGTGACATGAATAAACGTGGGGAAAGCTTGTGATTCTAGACACATTCCTTAACAATGGTTGATGGCGCACACATATATATTACCGTCGTACAGTTGCAATTGTTCGAGGAAAGAAGACCTTCGCCTTGGTCAAGTGGGTGGAGTGGATCGCCTTGTTGCCAAGCAAGCATACCCAAGTTCCATGAAATCTCCGCTGTTCATGAAAGCTAAAACTATACTATCAGAGCCATAAAGGATAAAGATTTATCTCTATGTGTGAGTATCCGAGTGCCCAGTAGCAATCCCCTCTTCATTCTTCTAAACCAGAGCCGGAATTCAGCTCCCTCCCCCCAACCTTTAAAGCTCAAATGATGTGGCCTGCTGAGGAACTGCCCGTCTCTCCAACCAAAGCAGCCCCTACTCAAAATACTAGTAACCTATGCTAAGAAGAAAGGGACAATGGCGAAAATCACACATACCTCGGCGGCGGTACAAGCCATGGCTGTTATGAATTGGAGTTGGTATCACCTGAGGCATTAAGAAGTGGTACATCAGTAACTCCTAAGCGGCACAACATCACACAGAATCACGGGAGAGAACCGAGCATCTATACATATGTAATACTAAACTGTAATCTGCGTTACGTGGCGTGTGCCTGCATGTTGGAGCGGCGTAGAAGTTTGAGCATTTGCTGGCTTCTCAACCACCACCGCAGAGTGCTGCTTTATGGAAGCCAGTCGCCTTCGGGGTCTGCATACATGAAGCAAGCATCCAATCGCAAAATCAAACCAAAATCGATAGACCATGAGTTTAACTCGATCTGAGCGTCGCTGGACATTCAACTAAGCTCAAGTCATGCTCTATTCCGCTTCATTCCAACGCTCAACCCTGAGTGCCTATACACGAACTCCGCTTGGACGTCAGTCTATCTTTTGTGAACGTCGAAGTCTTCACTAAATCCTCGGCCCTGAAGTCCGTCCTTGAATGCTCCCCCCCCCCGAGTTTCGCATGACAAGTCATCCATGTGAGGCAGGATTTATGAACAGATTTTACTAGTATCTATACAGCCTTGCAAGAAAGATTTACTGCTTTCATTATTACACTTCCAGACAAGAGAATTAAATCCTAAACATTCGTTGAGCATTCGAAAAGTACTATTGCGTGTAGTTGCCTACGGGTTTGGCCTAATTCTTCCTGTCGCGCCATCGACTGCTCATGCCTGCAACCTCAAATCCACGAAACCCAATCAATGCCTTAAACAGATAAGCCACTCATATATTAAGGGATTCTCACCCCAATCAATCCGAAACCGCCACTTAAGCATCCTTAATCATTATACGGCCCGGTCCTTGTAGCTGCATCCCTAGCGGCATGCCAACCCAATTCCTCGGGCCCTGCTAGTTGAGCATCAAAACTCCCTTGCAACCTAGTTATATTACCATAGATCCAAAGATTTGAAGCCGAGTAGCCTTCTATGGGAAGAGATGAATGACCAGGAACTACGAGTAGAGATATAAGTGTTGCTCACTGTAGCTTCAACCGTTGGTGGATTCTTTATCAGATGGCATTCCAACCGCATAATACCTAAAACAGCAATTGAAGAATCGAAGCAAATGATGGCTGAATCAAGACATGGCTAAATTACTAAATGCTTATGTGTTCTCACATATATACTGTATAACCTCCCGTTCCGTGTTCCAAGGCTAAAACCCCCATGGATAAACGCCATACCTCGCTATATCAGATTTCCACCCTTAACTCCGTTCGCTTTGCCAAGTCATGACAATTTCAGTAAACAGAATGAACATGTACGAAGAAGAAATGGTTGTTGAGAATATCATTGTCGTGGCTGCTGTTGTTGCTGCCCAGTTAAGTCGCCTTGTCGGTTACTGGACTCTCGCGTCCCCGGTCGGTGGGAATCTGTCTGACCTACGAGGTGATCACTCCGGCCATGGAAGCCGTGGATCTCCTCGTTAACTATACTCAAGTTGCTCTGGCCTAGAGAGTCACTTCGTACCCGTTGTCCGCTTGACATGCGCTGGGTTACGGGCGGTCGGACGGCAACATTAGTAACACTGCCAGGGGATCGTCGTCGTTCGTCCCGAGGAAATGCGACGGAAGAAGGAGAGCTTGGCAGTTCTGGCACGAAAGGTATCGCCTCCAGTTCCGCTGTAGAATGTTTCATCACTCCCGGAGTGCCATCGGAGCCCTCAGAGGCATTGCTCCAGTGTCGAACGTGGGTATAAGCCCCCTGAGAGTCGCTACTCGACCGGTTCCTTGTTGACCCTGTAAACCTTGAAATCTGGCTGAATCGCTGTTGGCCGCCTGCTGATACCGCGTTGAAGTAATCCTCGCGGTTCCCCATCGCATCAAAGCTGGTATGTCTGCTAGTTGCCGCACTTCCTGAGACAGCATGGTACCCATCTGCGCCGGGCGTTGGGCCGTTGGAACTCTGATCAGCGCTCGCGAGGCCAAAGGGTGAAGTAGTTGCGGAATCAGGGCCGGGATTTGCCGGCCTCGGGGGAAGCGTCAAGGGATTAATTAACGGATTAGAGCTCAGCTCGTCGGCTTCGGAATCGGCAGCCCTGAACTCCCTTGTCGGTCGAGAGTGAGAGTTGGAGTTATTAGATTTATCAGATACCTTGGATGTACTGACAGCCTTGACGACATTGTTTAGGTGACGAAGAATAATATAAGCCGCTACCAGTACGATAATCAAGAATGCCACGGAGCCGGCAATAATGCCAACTAGCGCGCCAGTTGAAAGGCCTCCGTTGTCGTTGTCATTGCTGGACGAAGACGATGTTGGACTAATCTTGGCAATGGCCGAGGGGAAGTATTTTAGAACGGCCTGGTCGTTATTATCACCCGGCTTGACTGTTGGGAGAGCTGTGGGTTCAGTCGGGGTCTCGACGGTGACAGCCGTCGTTTTATAAGTCGTGCGATCACCGTTCTCGGTGGTAGTGATGACCATCGTGGTCGTGACGGTCACAGGATCGGAAGAATAACACTGGTTCACACCACAGGCCATGCCGTTAGGGCAGCAGCCATAGCTTAGTGAAGCTGGACAAAGATGCTGGCTCTTGGGACATCCGTATGTATATGAGGATCCAGGAGGAGGTACGCAGTTATCTGCCGTCTGGCACACGTAGCCATCCGGGCAACAGCCTCCTACGATAGGTGAGCCATATCCAGTAAGTGATTCAGGGTTTGCAGAGAACTAACCTCCGTGGACGGCGTCGCAAACGTGCCAGCCGATCTTTGTTCCACACGTTGAAGGGCCTTTCGTAGTCGCATAGCAGCTTTCTTTGGCGCAATCGTAATCTTCGGGGCAGCATCCACCTTTCAAGCTGGACGGACACAGCTTCATGCTCGCGCCGCACTGATCTTCATCTCGCCGGTCCAGCACCGCGGGCGCTGTGATTTGCGCCTTCTTCTCAATCCGGTGAACACCGTCATGTCTCCTAAATTCGGCCGCCTCAATATTGATGACCCAGAGAGCAGCCAGCAGCGAGGCGATACCCGAGCGACACCCCCAGTTCCTCATCTTGTACGCCCATGTAACTGAGGGGAGATGCAACGTCAAGATGAGCGGCAGTTTCGCGAAATCCTGTGGGACGTTGATCATAGGCGGAAATGCCAGCCGGGTAAATTCAGCTCCTCAGAGCGACTATTGTCGCAAGTTCTTAAAGTTCCTGGGAACACGCGTGGGCTCGAGGCGGTCACAGTTTCGGGTTGTGATGGGATCGACGCGGGTCAACGATTTGACGTCCGTAATTTTCACACAGAAATGAATAGAAATAATGAATAGAAGAGAAAAAGGAGGACAGAGTCAGATTGAAGCGAGAGATTCCAAATGTCAGCAATGGGTGCCTTAGAGGCTTGTCCGTAGCCGGGGTCAAGGGATGCTACGCCACGGGGGAGCAGCAAATGCTTCAGGCTCTGGCGTCTGTAGGGCTGAGTCAAAGTCCAGCGAACCGTCCGCGCGGGTTTCTTTGGCTGGACGGGTTTCCCAAGCACGCAGCGCTGGGTAAGACTGAGAAATAGGTCCTTTTCAGGCTACTGCCATGGGTCCAGCGTGGAGGGACACCGAGACTGAGGCCGAGAGTGACAACGGTGAGAGAGAGCCGAGGACAGAAAACAACGAGCAACGAGTGACGATTGATGAGCAATAAAAACGACATGCAGCTCACATGGAATCCTCTGCGGGGGCCAGCCCGAGCTGAAACAGAGCCCACACCAAAAGCTGAGAGCCTCAAAAGAAACAGAGACAGAGGCTCAGACTATGCGCCATTACATCGCCGAATAACTTCACCAGTCACATTCACCAGAGTTGCAGGACTCGCAGCAGTAGCACCTCGTGGACTCACCCAGTAGCACCGCCCCAACCCTCCAGAGTCAATAGCTCCCCTACCGTTCTATTCTCATCTCGATGCTCCTCAGCACAAGTGCTGCATGTCTCCTACCGTCAGGTCATTGGCCAGTGACATGAAGCTCGCAACCTCAGCCGCAGGCTCTGGGAGTGTGAGCGGAGGATGTGAATGGTTTGGGAAAGACGGTGCGGCCAGGTGCATGGGCACTGCTACCGTGGCAGCCATTGAAAGGCCGCCTTCGTCTGCTGGTCAGACAAGGCCACGAATCAGAAGAGCTATATGGGACAAAACCCAGTCGCTAATCGACAAGAGGGCCTCATGCGACACGGAGTGCTGGAATTTGGGGGTCGAGAACCTCGTGGGCGGAGCCACTTAGACGAAGAAAGAAAGTGGTTTGCGAGATGTTGTCTGAAGATTGAAGATTGAAGATTGAAGATTAAAGTTGAAGATTGAAGATACCTTACGGCTTCTGTGGTGTCAGGTGACCGCCGGCGGAGGCAGGTAAGTGCTAGCTAATGTTAGAAATAGATGAATCTCTCCTCATAACGCACAATGAGGACAATATGCATAATACTCCTGAATGACCGGGAAGACGGCGACGAAGGATGCTTCTCGCGCCTTTGTTTAGATGCTCCACCACCGCCCGACCATCTCGGCTGACCTCAAAAGCATCGCGCTTCAACCGGCACTATTTATCGTCTCCGGCGCCAAACCCCTCCTCAGTGGAATCCTATAGAATTCCAGCTAAGGATCTTCAGCCGCTCAGATGGGGTTTTCTAGCTACGTACTACTACGCAGCATAATTCAAACGCCTCGGTACGCCCCAGTGGGCTCTAAACCGCCGAGGAAGATCAACTACGGCGGATTATCCCAGAATAGATCAACCCGTTGGCGCAGGGCAACTAGTGCAACCGTAACCATCCCAAGGCTCCGGCTGAGACAAAGGGACTTTGGATTTAAGCCGCTATGGAGTTGATGTGTTTAATTAAACCACACTCCGTCGGTATGCGGACTTCGGACAGTAATGGGTGGAAATCTCATCATGGTCGCTATCTCCACGGACTATCAACTGCACCGTCGTGCCAAATCGCTTCCAGTAGTTTTGACGCCGGGCACCGAAGAGCTCACCACGGTAAAAGGCGACCTCCGATGTTGCGTCCAAGGCGAGACTGGACACCGAAAAGGCGTCCCAGAAGCAAACTGACTAAATAATTCCCTGTAGCAGGGAGCCAGGCTAGGGGGGACACAAAAACCCGGAATTGCACACCCACATCGCGATGACCCCTTCAATTTGGGGCGTCAATTTGACTACTTTTTTGACGCCTGATTCAATTAAAAATTATATCATGATAAAATTCAAAGCTCAATCTAGTGGGAAGACCTTTTCCTTTCAAGATCGATGCAATTTCGGAGGCGTTGAGGCAAGAGTAAATCAGGTAGCTATTCCCGGGTTTTGTGTCCCCCCCCAGGCCAGGGAGTAGTAGTGTTAGTCACTGATGACATAGATCATGAGGTTGAGTAATGAGAAGCAGGGACGTGCAGGACCTCATCAGCCCAGATCACACCCATCAACGCCCGCTGTTATTAACAATATGGCTTGTTGGAAGCCACCGGGCTCCCATGCTGAATCGTGCACTCTCGCTTCTTTACAAGCACTGTATGGAAGCGTAAGAGCCGACCACAAAATGCATCGAAAGTACGAATGTGCGGTCGACAAAAGCCAGGCGCCATTTCCTTGTGGTCGCCATCGAGTGCCAATCATCGCCTTCGGTCCTCAAGCCGTGGTTCGTAGAGAGGGTCATGGCGAAAAGACAGGGTCCTGCAACGTTAGGCGCATGGTGGTTAGTCAATGTCAGTTACGTACTGTACATACCGCCTCCAGAGCTCAAGCTAGTTAATCTCTGGACCGGAGTCGTCCTCATCTCCCCCAGATCGTCGCCTTTGAGTCCGTGTTCCGTGTGATCGGCCGTCGCCGTCGCAACCGTGCGTGCCTTAGCATTCCCCTCACTCCGCATTATGGAGCGAAATCACCGCAGGCTCGCGGAGGGCCACACAAATGTTAGCATAGATGTCTCTCAGAGCTTGGGGCCTAGAAGCATCGTGACCCCGATTTTCTTTTTCTCCGCCCATCCTTCCACTACGCTAGGTACTTTCTCTTCTGGATCCCATGTCGGTCAGCATAGGTAGGGTCCCCCAGCATTATTGTCGCGACAGTCTCGTTGCATTTCTTTTTGTTCCTGCGCAAGCGAAAGCATCGAATTCACCCCGTGATCGATCATAAACCCCCGCAGGGGCGATGATCACCCCTTTCCCGTATTTCCCTGGGTAGGGTAGCTTAAGCCTGGCCAGCCGGGACGATTCCCAAGATTCAGAACAGTAGCGAAGATCTCGCTCTGCTGTAACACCAGGAACGGTAAGGGGTGCGGCAGGTCGGCAACGCAACGCGGGGGAGGTAACGGGCGGAAGCGCCCATGCTTTTGATGGCTTGCGAGTCTACCGGGCTTTTCTTTACCGCACCTGTCAGAACGGGTTGCCCGTCACCACTTCAAGCCTGAAGGGGATGAGCGCCGGCCGTGCAAAGCTCCGTTGACTCGAGCCTCCTCGATGACATGCAACGTGCCGAGATGGCAGCTTCTTTACCCCGGATTTTCCAACGCGCTGGGGAATGGAATGCCAGGGCCAGGTGTTTGCGATCCCTTTCGATGCTGCAGGGACTTAGAAGATGCGTATTCTTGGGGTTCAAGGAGCAATTGATACTATTTCTTGGTCCATTCTCATCAAGTCGACGTTTGCTTTTAGAGAGTCGAGTTTCGGGTGGCGTTAATGAAGGCCCAAAAGAGGAGCTGCCTGATGCAGCTGTTAAATTCAGTGCTTGAATAAAGTCACCTGCTTGCGGGAGCGGGGGCGTGGGTTGTACTGTGAGAAACGGAAAACACACTATGCTGACACTCTCATTGATCTGTATCTCACGTTGTATCCCACAGTGAGAATAGGAGAAATCTCCTGCTATCAAAGCTCCACCACGAGGCTTCCAACACATCCCTGGTCCACCTATTGTCAGCTACCCTTGCAACTCGTGTCGTCCCCCCTGTAATCAGAAAAGGCTCCAGGGGTTATGCTCCGGACCTCTCCAGTTCTCCAGCGGTCACTCTAGCCAACTGCAGCGTCTGTAACCCCGCAAGCTAACAGAGGCTCACTTGGCCTGGCAGGGGAAAGCCTCCAGGGATGAGCCAGGATGAGCCAGGGATGGTCCATGGTTGCTCAAGGTCACGATGGTGTGCAGAGATGGAACCGGGACCCAAGCAACGAGCCAAGGTCCTTCTGTTGGTGTGCTTCTTGGGACCGAACCATGACGCCCCCAAAACGCGAGGCATCCATTTCGGGTCCTTCTATTTCTTCTTTTTCCGCTTCTTCTTCCGTCTCTTCTCTTTTCGAGGGCTTTTGTCGCTCTATGACGGCATCGTCGGCTTCTGAGCTCGTCTAGTCTCTGTCACCACCACAGAGGTTGGATTTAACATCGACATTGCCCCCAGATCTTCGCTCCGTCTCCGTCTCCCGCCTCCACGCTTCGCCATCTCTCCACGATCCATCCTCGGCCCCCTCAGGTTACTTCCGGACTTTATTTTCCCCTCTCCTCTCCCCTCCCCACACCCACGTAAATCAGTTATTCGATAACACCGCCCATCATCCGACTCTCGGCCGCTTTTCACTCCAAGACAACATACTCTCCAAGTTGCCCGTATTTGGACGATTGTCGCCCAGATCGATCTTGTCTCTGGTCCTTCTCAAGACGGACGGATGGAAAACGCCTGATTGATTCTATGGTCCTTTGATCATCTCGCCTCGCTTCGCCACCAACAACCTTCATCATGTTGCTTTACACCCGACGCGCACCTCCAAAGGTCCCTAAGAAGCGCTCGCGCGCAGGTACGTCAAAGCCCCATTCCAGAATCTTTCCGTCCCACAGCATTCCATATCATAAGCTTAAAGACGCATCTTGCTGACCTGGACATGGTTTACTGTCGCACAGGATGTAGTTTTTGGTGAGTGCAATTGTCCACCCCTGTAATCCAGAATCGTCTCATTAACACCACCTTCTCTACAGCAAAGAAAAGGTACTGAGCTCAGATGAACGCGCTTTTGTCGCCATTCTAACCTCTCTGCTATAGAAGAAGAAATGCGACGAAATTCGACCTGCCTGCGCGCGCTGCCAGGAACGCGGCCAGGAGTGCGTTTACGAGCCTGTTCGGCCTCGCCAAAGGCGCAAGCGAGAGTCCACGGCCTCTTACTCTCCTTTCGACACCAACTCGTCTTCGGGTTCAGAACGGGCTACTCACCCTCTGGACGCCAATGGTCTGATCCGGGAATGGAATGACGATGCGCAGGATAGATCAGCCGACGAAGACTCGTTTGACGAGGACCCCGTTGCAACACAGCCACCAGTGTCCAACGCCCTCCCGATCAAGCCATCTTTGGCCAACCCCATGGACGGTATTTTGGCTTGGAGCCCCAGAGACCTGCCCCTCGTGTCCCCGATTGACTCGATTGATTTCCAATTACCCACCTTCGAGGAACCCAACATCTCTGTTCAGCATATCGAGAACAATGAAGACGACGAGGTCGAGGAGCTGGTCCGCCGTGAATCCATTACCATTCCCACAACGACGTACTCCAGCACCTATGCAAACGCCTATACAACTCAAAGCCCTTCCTCGGCTCTGATTGCGCCTGTTCCAGCGCCTTCCCCTCGGTTTGAGTTTTGCTCTCCGGTGTTTTCAGAGTTCTCCGATCGCACCAACCGACGCACCCTGGTTGACCATTTCTGCAACGTTCTCTCGCATCTTATCGTCTTCCGAGAGGAACGTGGCAATCCTTTCCAGCAGCTCGTCCTCCCCCTTTGCCAGGAGAGCCAGGCCGTCTCGAACGCTGTGTTTGCTTTGGCAAGCGCTCATCTAGAATATCGAGGAGTTTCAAATGATGAGAAAAGCGTTTATTTCCACAACAAGGCCATCCAAGGTTTGGCACGATTGATCCAAAAGGGAGCAGGAGTGAACCGGAATGAACTCTTGGCTGCAATTATGCTGCTGGTTTATTATGAAGTGGTGAGTAACCATTCCTTGGCATTGTCTCGCTTCGTCCTGCTAACAGCTCCATAGTTGGTCCAGAAAGGCCGATCGAACATCGTAGATGGTCACCTTAAAGGTGCTATGACCATCATGAGCCACAACGAAGTAGCCACTGACCCCACGGGCATCTTTTTGGAGCGGGTATGTTGCTCTTTGCATAATCAGGTAGTATAAGGCACTGACGCACGCTAGGCATTCCGCTTTTATGATGTGATTGCGGCGCTTTCGTTTGGCACTGCTCCTCTCTCCAGCGCTCCAGGAGCCAGCTATCTTGCTCCGTTCCCACCCCTCGATTCGGGTGGCGATACATCCCCTCTCAGCAGTGTCGACACTCTTCTTGGCATGGCCACTTCCCTCTGGCCAATCATCCATCGCCTCTCGACCCTACTCGCCCTCAAGGACCAGCTCGACGCAGCCGTCACCAACGGGGAAGTTTCCAAGGTTGCTGTTCTGAGGACGGAATTTGAAATCTCGGCCTCAGCCATTGAAACAGCCCTGGAGGACTGGCATCCCGTACTTGCTGAAAGCTCGGTGCTCAATCAGAACCCTGAGGAATTGAGCTCCGAGCAGGCAACAGACAGGAGCCGGCTCCAAAGTATCCTCAGCAACGCGCTCTCGTACCGCCATTCCGCTTTTGTCTATCTTTACCGCACCATCTATAGCTACCCACGCAGCCACCCGCTTGTCCAGCGCCATGCACACATCAGCCTTACGCATTGTGTCGGAACTGTCAGCAACACTGGCCCCATGAGCGCCCTTCTCTGGCCGCTCTTTGTCGCAGCCTGCGAGGCTACCTCACTTGCGGATCGGGACCTGGCGCGTCAAACGTTTATAGCCATCAACCGCCGACAGGGAATGACGAACATTGATCGTGCGTGGACCATTGTGCAGGAGGTATGGCGGCGTGCGGATAAAGCAGATATGATGCAGCAACAGGAGGAGGCGATGATAATGGGGGTTAGGAGCGGCGCGGATCTTTGGAGGAGAGTCAGTGAGGACATGGGAGTGACGATTGTTTTTGGTTAAGGCACGAGACTTGGATACCCTTTTCAACGGCGGCGGATTGGTGATACCCATCCAGCGAACACACAAGCTGGACAACTTTGGAGTTGGAAGGAAAGGGAGCAATATTGGCTTAAGAGGGCTGAAGGCGTTGAATTGCTGGGTTGGCAATTTGCAAAATGATATGAAGAGACGGCTGTCTGATTTATTGTTTGTATCGATGAATGTATCTAGCTGTATCATCCTATGGGATGGAATACCTACAGTTCAATGTAAACAAGTAGTTAGTTATCCCTTCGCAACAGTCCTCGAGCCAAGGTTTTTTGTCAAGTGGATCTCGATTCAACGTGCGTACTCTGTACCAGTAGAGGGATGGCCCCAACAGCATGGCTGTGCATGATGATCTGCATGGACATTGCATCTTGTCATTTATCCGGCCCCGGACAGTTGGATGTGACTAAACTTAAATCCTCAACTCGGAAGCATGTTAAAATGGCTGGTTTTGATCTTCCAGTTCCAGCGGACGCTGTCGTCGTCGTCAAAATAATGCCTCTCTTGCGGCTGAACTAACATTGGACTTTTCGGCCTATGTATGGGGATGAAAAGCCACAGGGACTGTGCATCCACAAAGTGACTGACTCTATGGCATTAGACCGGCAATTACGCAGTAGTTGTGCCCCTCCCCGCAGAACAACTTACTTCTGAGCTCAATTGCTCCGCCAATCTTTCGTCCGGTCGTTAGAGCCACTGCTTAGGGCTTCGGCTTGTTCGGGGTGGCTGACGGGTGGTGGATGGACAGCTGTCTAGCGCCGTCCATTGCCGTCCATACATTCATCCGAGTTCCTGGACTACAGTACGACTACGAACCTATTGTTGCTGAAGAGAGGAGCGTTCATAAGACAGATTTTGTTTAAGGCGCCGTTGGGTTCGCCATCTCCTTAACCTAGTGGTCCCGTGTAACCATGTGTTGAGGGCCGCTTACAATTTCGTCTCGAATGCATGTTCGTCTCAAGTATTCGTACAGTACCTTACGGATGTCTTGGGTACCCTCGGGCATTGGCAAGGCCCCGAGAAAAACGAGGGGTTACTGAAGTGTGCATGTTTTGACAGCCTCATTCGGATAATGAGATCCATGCAGATGAATTGCGTGAAGCTCATTGGGTGTGAATAGCCAAACCCCTCTTACGAAAGGGGTCCGAGGGCTTGTTCCTTCTGGATTTTGTTATGTGTGTGTGATACAGGATGCCAAAGACGTCGTGACAGGCTCGAGAATTGGGGGTCGGTGGGTGGGTGGTAGTGCATCTTGGAAGGTCACTTGATCTCGGGATGGTTGAGGAAGGCGGGCGGTTAGCCATGAATGAGTAGGTACCTACCTAAATTTGGGGGGAAAGTGCAGGGAAGAAAAGGAAACGAAAGGCGAGAGGCGGAGGAGGGGAAGGGAGCTGTGACTGCCCGGTGAAAGGAGGAGGAAGGAGGAATCAAAGCTAAGGTAGCTACTCCGTACTTCGTAAGTGTTGCCACTACTGCTCTCCTCTTACGCCTTGACTTGGCTTGATTTGTGCTGCTTTGTTTTGTCAGCTTTGCTGTTGTTGGCTGCAGCTGTAGCAATTGTGATGATTTCTTTCTCCTTGCCTCGAACTGTTACAAACACCTTCCGACTTGTCGCCTTTGTTCCAGGTCACGATTTACTCGGCAAACTGGGGAGTTGTATGTATTAGAAGATACCTAGTAGGTAAGTTGCGTACCAGGTCTGTGTTTGTTTGGTCACTTGAGCTTCAGTTCTTTCTCTCCACCTGAACACTTATCCACACCTGCCTAAGGAGACCCAACAACGCCGTCTCCGGCCTCTCTCCCGTCCTCACCTCCAGCTCCAACGCGTACTACCTTTTGCCAGTTCATCATCCTCTAATAGTCTCTAATCTTCGTTTTCTTTCCCTTTCCCATACCGCCAAGTGCCAGTTTTGCCCATCTTTTTTCTCCACCTGCATATTAGCTTGTTATTTCTCGGATAATTGTCCCTGCAATTCTTACATTGAGCTTGAGCTTGAGCTTGGTTGAGCTTGGTTTCGCGTCTCCTGTCGCTTTGCCAGCTTCATGTCCCTGATTGATTCTACACGCCCAGCCCCGACCATGCTCCTGGGCTATTGTCGCGCCCTTGTCTACCTCTAACACTTTTCTGGAACCCGATAGAAAAAAGACATTCGGTTAACCATTACTTCAGAGCTCAGGCTTTAGCATCCGGCATCGGGACGTCACTTTTGCATCCCTTGCATCTCATTTCTTCAAGGTCGCATTGCTCCGTAACTGCCAGCCGTTGGGCAGTCGCAAAATAGCCCAGCTGCAACAGGCCGGGAAAGTTGGGGGCCCCGCTGGTCAGCTTGTCACTCGTCTCACTTCGTCGCACTTCTTCCGCGTGTGCTCCGTTGCTCCATCTTGCGCCGGCCCGTCGACATCCACTTCAACTTCCGCATCCGCGCCCGCCTCCGCACTCATAGCGAAGTACCACCATGTCCTAGCCATGAGCACCTTGATCAACACATCGGACTCGGTCCCGCCGCCGCCGCGTCCGATCCGTTTCGTTCATAACCAAGGACAACCGCCCTCCAAACGGCGCCGGATCAATGCTGCGTATGTTGTTTCTCTGTCTCCTATGCTTGCTTCCTGATCCGTCCTCGCCGTTGTCCGACATGTGTCGCGTCGCCATGCGCTCTGCTTTACCACCTTAGTCGCCTTGCCATCTGCTTTTTTTCTCGCTCTGGGCTAGATTCGGAAGCGGCTTTCGTTAGGCTATCACTAACCCAATCTCAAATCAGGTGTTTAACCTGCCGAAAACGAAAGACAAGATGCGCCGGCGAACGACCCTTCTGCTCGACTTGCACCAAGAACGGCCACCGATGTTTGGGATACCCCGAAGAGATCAAGAAGGAGGATGGCGAAAAACAACCGTCTTCAACGAAGCCTGATCCTGAACGTGAAGAACACGAACTTCATGACAGCCACGATGATGGGGTCGAGAAAGACAAGAAGTCTACTGTCCACGTTCAGCGCACGCCCGACGCTTCTGCTCCACGATCAACCTCTGCGACCACTCTGCCGCCCACAAATATCATAGTCGAATCCAAACAAGACAAGAATGAGGCACCGAGGCTACCTCCATACCATGGCCATCCTCCCCCATCCATGGTTGCTCAAAATCTGCCACCCTCTCCCACTGCCGTTCGTCACTCTGAGAGCCATCGTGTTCCCTACTTCCGCTACTTTGGCCCGACTGCCATTGTTCCTGGCTTCAAACAAATGGTTGTCTCTGTGCGTGACCGTCGACGGTCTACCGCTGGTTCAATGACTGGGACTTCACCCATATCAACCCACAGTGGTGCGCTGGGGAGTAGCTCGGCTGCTGATAGCGATGTAATCGGCGAAGATTTGCCTACCTACGATCCTAACGACCCGGCTCCCGTCCACCCCTTGATTCTCACTCTCGTCAAGACTTTCTTTGTCCAAATGGGCTCCAGTTATCCGTTTCTCAAACAGGCGCGGTTCTTGCGCATGGTCAAGGAAAAGAGAGTCGAACCTATACTTGTTGACTCAGTGTGCGCCCTGGCTGCAAGGTTCGCGGATGCCCCAGCTCTTACAAATGGAACCGAGAAGATGCCTCGGACGGAACGTGGCGCAGTGTTTGCACAGAGAGCCAGACAGGCCACTGTAGACACATTCCCATGTCCCACTGTGGGTGCTGTACAAGCTTGTCTTCTGATGGCATATGAAGGTTTTGGAGCAAGCCAAGACAGCGCCCTCTGGATGTATCTCGGCCTTGCCATTCGCATGGCTGTCGACTTGGGCCTGCAAAAAGAAGTGGGTGTGCAGTATCAAGGCGAGAAGGACCCTTTATACGCTCGAAACTGGAGCCGTCACCCTGGCGATGAGAGTCCCGAGGCAAAGGCGGAGGAATCGAGTCCGCCAAACCCTGAAGAACAAAGGGAGGTTGTCCAGGAGCGGATGGATACGTTTTGGGCCGTGTTCATTCTTGACCGCGTCATCTCGTCAGGGACAGGAAGGCCTGTAACGTTTCGCGACGACGACCTTGAACTCTCATTTCCCGAGCCTTCGATTGACCCAGTCACTCAATGGCCTGCGCCCTATCCTATCTTCCTTCAGATCATCCATCTCTATGGGCGAGTGTGTGACATTCTCAACAAGATCCGTAATGCGCAGGATCTTACCAGGGATACGTGGAACAAGCTCGGCGAAATGGAGCACGAGCTGACCAAGCTCTACAAGGGCTGGGACTGGCGTCTGCAGTTCAACGTGAACAACTTCAAGGCGTACATGGGAATGGGCCAGGGTACCACATTTATCCTGCTGCACTTTTGGTTCCATGCTCTGTTCATCATTCTTCACCAGCCAACCCTCCTCACTCCGTTTGCTGAACTCCGTAGCGAACTGCAGCTATTGCCGGACAGCCGTGAGCTAAGCATGAGCAGCGCCAAGACCATCTGCGATATCCTGTCTTTTGCAGACCTGATCGATCCTAAGAGTTTCATCGGGAATCCATTCACCAGCCAGCCAATCTACATCGCCGCATGCGCGTTTTTGATGGAGTCATGTGCGAATGCCTCTGAGTCTCCCTCGAGAGCCAATTCCCCTCCAGGTGCCAGACGGCCGGATGCGGCTCAATCATCAGCCAATAAGGCCCGGGACGCCAGATCATCGAGGCACTCTCTCCTGGCTTCAGCGGCCAACCAGAACTACCAGAAGTGTTACAACTCACTGCAACAAGTTCAAATGTATTGGGGCGGTGTTACATACATTCTAACGGCCCTGGACCAAAAGGCCAAGGGAATCTGGGATTGTGAGACATATACAGCGGAGGAGTACGAAAGCACCAGGCTACCCCGTAGAGGCAGCAACGCGGCTTTGAGCAATCCGTTCCCCAGGTTTGAGAACCAGGCTTCACCGAGAACTTCCGGGCCGCCTATAGCATGGAGCTTGGCAGGAACAGCCAATTCGCCCAACTCCAGCTTGACACTGATGTATCAGAATCTCGAGTCAGCTGCCATGCCCAGTGCTCAATCCCTTCAGGCGGCATTGAAACCTCCAAACACGCCCCCTGGCAATATGTTGTACGACCCGATTCGGCAAAGTCTACCAGACTCGACGAGCATGCTCGCTCCAGCTTATCCTCAGCCTAACCTTTCGGCGGTGAGGCAATCACCTCGACCATCAATACCCCGTCGCCATTCAAATTTGTCAGCGGCGAGCGGCCAGAGCCGGCCAACGGTCAAGTTTGACAGATTGCCCGAGGACGGCGATGCCACCGACTTTTACACGGGCCCAAGGTTCACACCTTCAAGCCAACATTCAAACGGTTATGACGCATACAGTGTCTCTCCACCAACCGCGATGGCAGAGAGTGGTGCGGTGAACCCGGCTACGACGCTATCGGGAGCAAACAACAACAATATCGCAAACGGCGCAAACATGTATTTTGGCCAAGGCAACTTTCCATACCATATGCCTTGGGCAGCTTCCATGGGAAACATGGATGCCATCACTTTTGACAGTCAGGACATTGACATTGGTGCTTTGGGCCTACAGCAACCAGAGTTAATGGGTCCTTGGTTGGAGTATATTCCTGGGGATGTCTTGGGGCTGTTTGAGAACCCGGATATGGGCCACACCGGCCAATGATCTAATCGCTCTACTTTCCCTTGGTCTGAGCAATGTGTGACGGTCTACATATTTGGTTATG
Source organism: Fusarium buxicola (assembly GCA_014899095.1). Lineage (NCBI taxonomy): Eukaryota > Fungi > Ascomycota > Sordariomycetes > Hypocreales > Nectriaceae > Fusarium > Fusarium buxicola. The sequence goes on along the minus strand of JAAVUK010000032.1, from coordinate 880 downwards.
ACAGGATGTACTTCGAAAGGCGCACATTGGGACCTAGGTATCGGCGTTTGTGATGGGTATAACAAAAACGGTTTCTCCTATAAGGTTTAGAGATATCCCGAGTTTCAGCTTGGCATAGCGGGTGTACATGAGTTGAGGGATTCGGAACTTTCGCTCATAGCATTTATATCTGTATTTATTAGGGGTGTCTTCCGGGTTGTCTTCCAGGGCGTTGATCAAGTGTAATGGGGTAACGGATTGGACATGGGATGGCTTGGAGCTTGGAGATGAAGGGCAAGGCCAAAGTAAGAGAGCACATGAAAAAAAGGTACCACGAACACGATGACTGCATCACAGCGCGGAAACAGAATCTAGACATAGTCATTCATACGCCAGTAGCCAACGACACTCGGCAGGATTATAAATCTATGGTAAATCGAATGGGTGGATTTACCGAGCCTGTAGACTGGTTTGCTTACAGCAACCTTGAAATGTCGAGGAGAGGGATCTTATAGTCTGTAACCTACCTGGCGAGGTTTATCCAAGGTTCCTCGTAATGCCATCCCAGCGGAGTGTCCAAATTCCAGTTGTTGCCTTGCTGGACGGCATCTGCCACGGCCTCTTTGACGGAAGCGCCGACACTCCCCTTCATTTCGCAATTAGCCTTGCGCTCTTGTTGAAGCTCTTGCCCCTTTTTATTATGCAAATCCGCCAAAGACTTCGTTCCGTGGCGGGCACGCTTGACGCCATGGTGGAGTTGTCCAGTAGCTGCCTTTTGAGAAACTTGATACCATTCAGTTCATCTCATTCTTGGACTATCATCAAACTATGTCATCCCTTTTCCGCTATACCACATGGAAACGCATCGTCTTTGCCATGCACAAAAAAAAAAAAAAAAAAA